>JAZGTK010000317.1:0-28475 GCA_036877625.1 Ambastaia sidthimunki
TCCAAGGTCAACTTAGTTTTACCCTAAATTATATATATTCCATTTTGTATATATATCTTTGTCATTTTATATATATATATACGTACTGTAAATTTATATATTTATTTTCTGTATTCACAAAAATATATTTATAAAATAATATTAATACATTATATATTTAGATATAATTATTCATAATAAATACTTCTCTAAACAAATTTGGATTTACTAACAGTTAAACAGCGCTGTTTAAATTGAGCTTTGTTTAGAATTTACTTGCCTGAAGTTGTTTACTAAATCCACTTACTAATAGTCTAAGTAAAAAATGTTTAACTTAGAACTGCACCGGACGGTTTATGGTAAGTTTTAATGGGATTCTGATGCTAGAAAGTATAATCAATTTGATCACATTATCCCATTATAAACTATGCAGCAATTACTACCCACACTTCATTAGCATGTAAAAAATTAAGCTCAAAGCATGTCAAGTGTTCAAATATGCACACTTAGATTTCACTGTGCATTAAGCTTAAAACTCACAGATCACCACAATTAAATCTGATTCTTTAAACATTAAAGAATGCACAACGCACACAGTTATATCTGCATACCATTATTTCACAACATGATTTAGCTGCACATTAGTTTGACGTCATTATCATAAAGATATTAATACATGAACAAAATGCAGCTTAAAGCAAGATGAAGATTTGAAATATTCATTCAATAAATTACCTCTGTGGGAAATTGTCACTGCATATTCAAACAATCATCAAGTTTGATTTTAACTATACAAGAGCATTAAGTTCCAAAACAAGCCAACAGAGAGAGACTGGTTAGTCTATACTGTCATCAGTAATTCAGTCAATTCAACGTGTTATATTTGTTCCTGTATTTACTGTCACTTGGCCTTTCTTACAAAGCTAGAGACCAGGACACAGTGAACCCACATCAAAACATCAGAGAAGGAAACATTCTGACATGAACACAACTGTGAGAGTCTTTTTGTGTTCCCTTTAAATGCTGAATATTTCTTCAATTTTACCTGTAAGCTTGTAGGAAAACACATTTCATTGTTTGCATGTAAAAAAATCATATTAACTGTGTTTAATAAATAAAACCATGTTAATGCTTATCTTACCTTGAGTATTAAACCACATTTATAGACATGAATGATATTTAAAGTCATGTTGGTTGTTGAGAAACTAGCTATCAAGTTTTAATCTGGCAGATATTAAAAAGGGTAAATAAAAATCCCATAGTATCGCTTTGAAAGAGGGACCTGACCGATATCTAGCTCAGAATATCAAGGGACCCTAGCAACACCCTGGCAACCACCCACATCACACTCTCACAGAAAATGTAAAACTCTTTTATGTTAAAAAAAATTACATTTACTCAGACATTTCCTCTGTATTATCACTGTCCATCTTTCTCTTTTGCTGTATTTATGACATACAGTACAAACATGCACAGACACAACATTCAGAAACACCCACCAAAAGCCTCACATTACAGTACATGCATATAAACCTACACAATAAACACACACAAATAAACACTCAGCAGAACGCGTCCTGTAGGGTAACAGTGTAATGTTACTGTACTGAGTGCGTCAACTATGACGGCGCAGCTGAACAGAGATTCCATAATCTAGCAGCCGTGTGCGGAGAGGAGACACCCTCATCCTTTGATGTGTGCTTTCGCTAATCTGCGTTTAGCTCCCTTTCATGATCAGCACAAGCTGACACTCGCTGTCTAGCAAACAAGATTAATCCGACACAGTCATCCCCGCTGACACATATTAGCAAATTAACAATTTCTTAAATCCCTCAAAGTTTACAGTCACGTGTCGCAGCAGAATCTCTCCGACGACTGTAAGTAAAAATGAAGACAAGCGCCTCAAGAAAGTTGGAGAGCACTCAGCTTGAGTCACTTATTGGACACGCTGAGAAATTTTGATTATGCATGAATAGCTATTAACCGATTGCTTGAAAAGCTCTATGCTGATTCATGCTATACATTTTCCTTATGGAAAATATTCATCTTATAATACATGAGTGTCACAATTCTGGAAAAATGACAGTGATATCGCTACGGTTTATTATACGGCTATCTGGAATCAGCTTCCTGCAGTCAAATATATTTGCATACGGACAGCTAAGCTGTTAAACTGACCATCGTTCCAGGGAGCCAGTTTGCATGATGTTCTCTGTAATACCTTGGAACACAATGTAAATACTACATAAATATAATAATCATACAGTATTATGGCATATATCAAAGAACTATGATCTCATACTATCACATACCACAACAGAGATGGTCACAAGTATTGACCGAGAAAGAGAGAGAGAGACCCACACAGAGAGAGAGAGTGACCCACACAGAAAGAGAGAAAGAGAGAGAGAGAGAGAGAGAGAGGGAGGAAAAGATTGTGCAGCCAGCTGCTTTTCTTTATATTATTAATTTACAGCATGACCTCTCACTCGCTTCACTTCCTTTTTTCTCCCCCACCCCCTGCACACACAAGACACACACAACACCGACAGTGCACTTCAAATAATTGGCCAGTCTGCATGTTTGGATTGGCTTAAAGTAGAATAATACCAAATATGTGTCAAATAAAAAAGCAGCCATTTTTGCTCCACATTTTATATTCATGCTTTCAGTGATATTTCTACCTCCAGCACTGATTAATTTCTGACTCTGGTATAGTCAGTGCTTTATCATAACCATGCTCATCCTGCACACCCTAAATCTCTCTCTCTCTCTCTCTCTCTCTCAAACACACACACACACACACAAAAATGTTCACCTTCTGTCTTTTGTTCTCTCTAAAAGACAAAAGCACCAGTTTTTGGTAAGGCAGGTAAAATGAAACCAGAGACAAAGGCACCAACTAAACCTATTTCTCTCTTTACAACAAAAGCTTAACCACTAACAGGACAATATAGCCAGCAGCCTGATGGTAGTCTAAAGTGGTAAATTATTGAGTCCTGTCTCACTCAGGCATAAGACATTTCACTTCACTCTTTCCCCAGCGGCTTCTGGGTTTATTTTTAAAGCAACATTTACATAAATGCAGAACAAACACCATCAAATCTCATGCAACACCAGGATTGCAAACAAAATAAATGCGTTTCCACATTATAGTTCCAGGGTATTCGTATTTACTGTGGGTTACGTACGTGCTAGATTTCAAAGAGTCAGCTGTCCGGTTACAGACTGCACTAGAGAAAGCTGACAACAGGAAGACACAGCACTATTTACTAACTGACAACAGGAAGTATCAGCAGACAAGACACACTAAGGATGATACATGTCTACGAACTGAAGCTTCCCAGATCAGCTGATTGCGAATTTGAAAATTGCGTGTGCGAGGTAAATAAAGGCCTGTGGTCAATGTACAGCAGGTTTGGAGGGGTAGAGCTCATCTGTTATCAAAGATTGTGCTGTGCAGTCACTTAGCTAAGTGTCAGCACAAATGCCACAGACAAACATGCAATAATGCAGCGTGTCAATGAAACGAGTGCAAACAAACAGACGAGTTCTTACCGCGGTGCAGCCGGAGAGAAGTCCCATTCAGGCTAAGAAAAGCGGAGGAAAAAATAACCCCTTTTACAGTCTACCCTGTGTGTCTCTCACACCCACCACCCCTCCTTCTCTCTCACTCTCTCGCTCTGTGGAGCGAAATGGTTGCATTTTGACAGGTCTCTTCCACGTGTTCACTCATGAGTGCACACACACACACACACTTACACGCATGCATGTGTGAAGGAGCTTGTAGCAGTTTGAGGTAAAGAGGCAAATTCATGGACTAGCTGTACTGCTTTACTAAAATATATATTGTCATATGTGAGGTTTAATTTAGGGCTGTCAATTAATAAAATCTGCAATGTGATATACAGATGAATAAAAATATTCACTATGTGAATATTTGCATAGAAAAGCTAGATAAAATCATTTCACTATATTACTGTGACAGATGTAAGAGACATTTAATAAACATTGAATAGTTCCAAAAGTGGGTGTAAAAAAGTCAATATATTGTGTTTTAATTTCATATCATTGAACATGAGAATAACACTGCTGTGTATCTGAGTTTCACAATGTCAAACTGCTACAATTCATGGGGCCCAAAACTAAATCATAAGGATGAAATTATTAATAATTGAAAATCACAAATAATTGAACTCTTTTAGTGTTTGTAGCTTGTGTGTTTGGTATCTGCTTGACAAATGCAGCAGATTGCAACACCTTTAACTCAGATTTGAACAGCATGTGTGTGAGATTTACTGTGATGACTTAGAGGTGACAAGATGAGCTTGACAGAAACAAAGCTGAGAATAAAAAGACGAAATGAAGTGTTCACGCACTAAATAGCTACTTACCTCTTCTTGCTCTGTCTCATCACACACACACTCACACACACACACAAGGTAAATACAAAAAGTATTTACCCTCATGTAGTGAAATATAGTCCCTTGTTTCAGATGACTGCATATAATGAAAGTCAATGGGAAGAGTCTCTATTCACTTTGATAGTATCAGAAAACACAGATTTGTAACACAGAAATCATTGGGATTTGAAACAACACAAGGTTGAGTAAATAGTCACTGAATTCACATTTCTTGGTGAACAAAGACTTTCGCAGAAATACTGTTTTCCTAAACTGCATACACTCTGTGGGAATGCATTGTGTTTTCTTATCAGGCTGCTGCTTTTCAGTCTGAATAAAGAATGTGTTTACAAAGCACAGATAAACAAGCCCTCAGCAGGATACAGTTAAAGGTAGGGTAGGCAATTTCGGAGAGGCTAGCGATAGCAAGCTAGCTTTGAAAGCATAAAATCCCGGCCTCCCTCTCCAAAGGCTTCTCCAAAGACACGCCTCTTCCAACACATACGTTGTTTGACAGATAAGTAGGACATCCAATCATTGCATTGGGGCTGAATGCAATGATTGGACAAACATTTTGTGGTTCTGCATCTTTCACAGAAGATCTATCTATCTATCTATCTATCTATCTATCTATCTATCTATCTATCAATACATTAAAATCACTTTACTTAGTGATTGCTAATAGGATGTGAAGAGACTTTCAATCTACATAACAAAAAATGTTTCTGGAAAAAAACGCCTACCTTGCCTTTAATATTCAGGGCAGCATTCTCATCTGTTCAAAATATCTGCTTGATTGTGTAACTGAAATAATAAATGACCTCAGTTAAATCCTATTCAGACCGACAATTACATTTTTACATTCGTCTTTACCAATTGTATAATCTGCCAGGTGAAAATTGTGAGCTTAATTGCTTTAAATAAACTGCCCTCAACAGACTGCACAATGCAAGTTATTCACTACTGTAGTACAAACAATATAGGATAAATTATGCACCAGATGTAATACTGAGTGTTAAGGGATTTGAAAATAGTAAGAGCACATTAGCAAAACCGCTAATTAAATACATTGAATAACCTGTAAAACAGCCTGAAACCAACATTAAACTAACAGCCTCCTTATCTTTCCCTCATCCTGTGGGTGTTAAACAGATAGTGCCTTTAAGCACTGATCTGGGACCAGTGTTGTTGATGCGCTTGTACTGGTTACTTCAAGCTTAGAATTAGAGTGAAATGCAACGTCTCACCAAAGCCCATCTGTTTCTCGGAGGCTATAAAGGCACTTGGGTGAGAAACATGAAGGGCTGTGGTGGTTTACCGAGAAAACAGGAGCTTTCCATGATCATTCCTACATACAAATAAACAAATAGGCAGATGGTACCACCAAATGAAACACGAGTAAAGTGAGCTTATTTCCAACGCAGCATCTCCAGGGGTGGGCGGCCAATGAAACGGCTTTAAGAGCAGCAGGGTGACACAGATTCATTTGTTTAATGTTGCTCATTTAGAGTCAGAGCTCGGGCAAATGGATCCTTCTCTCAGTGGTCTGATCACACACAGGGCTTTAAGCACTGCAGGCATTGAGGGGTGTGTGTCAATACACGTCATTAAGTCAATATGCGTTTCTCAATGACCGATTTTTACACTTTTGCAACAGTCTTGGTTGAATATTTACATTGTTGATTGGATTGTATGGGACAACACATGAAATGCATTTTTCATTTCCAGAGGAACCAGATGTTTCAACAGTTCCAATGTGTTTTTTTAATCACAAGAAATTCACTCATAACCATTTGAAAACCATTAAAAGAGATCTGCATTATCTTTTGCAACCTAAAAGCTTAATATATTTCCGTTGCACAAAAAAAAGACATTTATGTTTGTTGATATAACTATTTTGTGAAAATTCCCTATACTCCTAATTATCCCAAAATTCACTGTATTACTCGCACACTGTTCAAGAGATTCTTATAATTAGTACATTTTAAGCTGCTTTTGATAAAAATGTGTTTACTAAATGACACATACTTTGAGGTTTTGGGCTTTGAAGTAAGTAAAGTAAGATATTTCCAATCACGTACCTGAGGAACGACACACCTGCCAACCGCAAACAAAACAGGGGCCAAAAGTCTGGACAGATGTGCTGAAAAACAAACATGTCTTTACCCCCTCCTCTCTCCCTCTTTCTGTTTTCTTTCATCCACTTCTTTGGAGAATTCGAGCAGCACCACCTCTCCAATGTTTAGCTACCAATGTGGCTGTTTTGTATTCCCCACCATGCAGTCCAGAAGCCCCTGTCCTTCTGTTGTGGGGTTGAGGCCCAATCGTCAAGACTACAGCACATCCATCTAAAACAGCCTCTACAAACATCTTCTGCTTGTGCTGTCTGTCACTGGCCAGCTCTGCTTGCTGCAGTGATTTGAGGGTTGAGATCCCAGCGGTCTGTTTGACAGGCTGCTGTTGGTGTAAACGTGCTGCTATCGTTTGCGGTCCATGTTAGCCGAGGCTCTCTGTACTAAGTTCAGCTCTTTCCAGCATTGGTTTGAGTGTGTGGAGGTTACCTCACAAGATTTAGAGTTGATGACTCAGCAGAGATAAATCCAGAGGGAGAGAACTTTGGTGAAGTTATCCTGACTGAGGAACTTTTGGAGGAACATTTTTATGCTGGTCATTAACTTTACTGTAAATTTACTGTAAAAAATTAAGTATCAGTATTAAGTGTTTATCAGTAAATAAGAAGCATGTTTGAGTTAAGGTGACAAAATGTTTTGAGTTAGATTTAAGTTTTCCAATATGTACAACATTTAAACACATTTGCCCTGAGGGCTATTATTATTATTAATTTAGCATATTAAGTATATAAGTATATAAGTATATATAATATTAAGTATTAAGTATATTTAAATAACTAGGACAAATCAGATAAATAACAGTCAGTCCCCACTGAAAGACCTGTTCATACGTATTTAAACACTATTAACTGCTGGTAAAGATGTCTGGATTAGTGCTTAACTATCCCGGTTAAATCCATACTGCTTCTCCCATTACTTTCATTTTCTGCCCTGAGGTTGTTTTTGAGTCCTCGTCCTCCCCCTCTAACACTGACAATCCCCTCATCTCCCTCACTAAGACTATAATCAAATTATCCCCTTCTGACCTTGTGTCCAGACGAGGTGATTTGCACACACACAGACACACGCGCACACACACACACAGAACAATGAATCAATCGTTCAATCAAACAGTCAAAGTCTTGAAAAAAGATTCAGTATATACTAAACTAATCTTCTCTGGGTCTGTGTGATCCCTGCTGTACAGTAGATGTCTCAGCTCTTTAATGATACTGTACTCTTGTTATGTATCTGTTTGAAATATTACACAGTGCCACTTGAACCGCAGGAATTGGTTGGTGTTTGAAAACATGCGAGAGGTGCCGCAACAGAGGTACGTATGGTTTAAGTGTTGCTATCTGAAGGCATGTGTTATTGGAACATTACCAGCAGACAGCAGGTTGCTGTTATTACTAAATGCACTTTAAAATGCCTAGAGACGCCTGGCAAAACCCCACAGTACAGTGCACAGCTGAAAGTAATAGTAGATTTAAAAAGAAACCTGAATTGACTCGCCCTGATGTTGACCCAAACCTGTATGACTTTCTTTCTCTTGTGGAGCACAAAAGGAAAGACTTTGAGGAATGTACAGGCTGTTCCTTTCACAAATTGGGCAGCATTATGTCTCATAAACTCTTATGAATAACTTAGGACAGATTTACATTTGAATAAAGCCTTAAAATGTGATCTACTCCATACAGAAAGCTTCATTGTAACCCAATGGAACTATTTTCTTTCCTCCACACAAGATTAAAAGTCACACAGGTTTGGAGAGACACGAGTGTGTGTAAATGATGAAAGAATTTTTATTTCCACGATCACGACTTAGAAGCAGACCACATTCTTGATCTTAGAGCATTTATTCAGTCACTTTCAGTCACCACCACCATCATCATCAGTAACATTATAATATTTAGTAATATTCTTTAATATGTCAGTTTTATATCATATCCATTATCATTCATGTAATATACAGATATCAATGAATGTTTTACCTCCTTAGGAAAGGAGCAGGAAAGATGTTTCAGTATTTACAGCATGTAAAAGAGAGACAGACAGAAAGAGAGAGAATAAAAATAGTAAAGAAGGGCTCTTTCATGTGTGACTCATCGTGTTCATTCCTGCTATGAGCGCTAAATGCAGGAACACACTGACTGGAGGTGTCCGCCACTCCTCTCTGTATTAGCAGCGAAGCTTGTTTTGCTAATCGCGCTGTTTTCAGCTGCTGTATAAAAAACACAGCACGGTTTAAGGGGAGGTACTACTGGCACACATGATGAGCATGTGTGGATGCAATCCCAGCTAACAGGGAACGTTCTCAGAACATTGGCTAATGTTCGCTAAAAGTTCTTTCTAAGTTAACATAAAATGTATTTTAAGTAACATTAGGGGAATGTTTTTAACATTATGTATCTCAAAACGTTATTCTGAAGTTGTTAGTGGAACGCATTACAGATGCATTACAGAATGTTACAGAATTACAAGAAATGAATAAATAATGTTCTTACAGTCAAGCAATATTGTTTATACAATGCCTAAAAAAAGGAACGTTTTGAAATTCCTAAAATGTTCAAAATAATCATTTGTATTACTTAATGGAAATGTTACCAAAAGGTTCTTATAACCTAACATTGTTAGCTGGGATATATCAAGTTTTATAATAGGTCTACAGTTCTTATTGTAGATTTTTGGTACTAAAAAGATATTGCTGGTAATTGGTTGATTGGTTTAACTGTTTGTCCAAGATTGATCTGTAGTACCTCCCCACATCATATCAACAGTCGCTCCTGCATTCGCAGCTTGACATGGGTGGTTGCATGCACGCAGGACCTGCATGCATCTGAAGGAGAGACCCAATGTCGCAAGATAAAACCCTGCATCACGAGTGTCTCCTCCAAACCTGTGAGACAATTAATATTCTCTTGGTTCTTTACTGTTTTTAAAGACCAGATCCAAAATGCAGGTACAACAAAGTGAAAACAATTAAGCCTCACAATAATAAAAAAACAAAGTCAATTCACAACCATGAAAGAGCTTAAAAATAGCTATGACTTTTTTTTAGAACATGCATTAGAGTTTTTACCAGTTTATGCAATTGCATCTCTGAGCAAGAGGCGACAATTTCATTGTCCTCCGGTCACACATATGGGGCAAATTTCATAGACACACATTTGCTTGATGCTTGTATTTTCCTGTACATCTCACTTCTTTTTTTTGTCCATCTCATGAAGAATATTTGGTTACATCCATGCAATGATCTCTGTCACTGTTTGTACATTCACTTCAGCCCACCCCTTAACTGTATGTTGTCCATTTTCTGCTCATTTTCAGGTCAAGCGTTACTTATTTCTTATTTAAACTACAAATACTAAAGTAAGAGTACATTTTCCTACACCCATGACGATTGCGTTCGGTGTTTTGTCAGATCAGTTGTGATTTAGGAACAAAAGTTCTACAGTCCCAGAATAACTCTTCCTCAAAACCATCTCAGCCTTGAACAATAGTTTGATGGACCTTTTCCCCAATGAGGTGTGACTGTTTTCACCAGCCGTGATGACATGTCAAATTCTCATTCTGAATAAAACATCTAGCTACTGAAGCCATCACACCAGCACAATATGATTTACAATAGTGCCAAACATTTTGTTTATGTAGTATCTTGTATTCCTGAGGTACAGTATGAAGTTCACTATAATATCTCACTACTATACCTGGATAATTCAGTGCCATTTTTCAAGATTCATTCATTTATTTGGAGATTTAAAAACTTTGATTAGTCTATGAAGCACCAAGTCCATTTTTGTTGTCCCTGAACTACACCGCTAGGCTAACATGCTAAAGACCCCGAAATTTGTTTAAATGATGTCACACCCATTCGTTCTTGACATATATCTGGGCCTTAAGAAGGCCGTGTATATTACAGCGTTTTCTTGACGTGAATCCTCTGATGTGGTCCATTTAGTGTCCTGCACTGTATTACGTGTCAAAGGTCGACATTTACATGTATGTACAGAGTCACAAACTTGAGTCTGAGTTAAATGACACAGCTAGGAAAGTTTTCGAGAGTGATAAGCAAATGCCAGCAAACAACAGCATAAGAGACAAGAAATGTCAAGAAACAAAATCAAAAACTTAGAAGACGAAAAGAGAAGGTGGCGGAGGAACAGCAAACGCTGGTCGGCGAAGCTTCACATTCAAATATGGCTTTAGAGAGGCTTTCTGTCATGCTGGGCCTGATAAATATGCGAAAGTATCGAAAATCCTTAATTCTGTCAAACAAACTGGGGTATCTTGACAGCTGAGCTGACAGACAAGCATCTTGTTTTCTCTCTTTGGGGAAAATGAGGGTGATACCAAGAAAAAAAACATCTTTTTTGACACTAAATGTGGGAACAAACACAACACATCACAGACTGTACTAAAGTTACACAGGCGTTTGGCAGACGAGAAGATACAGAGGCCAAAAAACACAAAGAGAGACAAAGCAGAAAGCAAAGAGAAGCTGCTGGAGAAACGACAAGAAGAACCAGAGGATGGAGGAGGAGAAAAGGGGACCATCTGGTTTGTTTTCTTCCATCATTCGATTCTTCAGCTTTTCAGCTGATCTTCCTTTTAATTTCTGCTCGGTTATGTCCCCTTTTTAACACTGTACAACAATAGTTTTCAACTGTCTTCTTGTTACAGTCACAAACAGAATATTTGTCCATTTCTTGGAGGTGGTAGAACGCAGATGGCATACTAGTGCAAAGAAGGATACTTTTGTATTTTGATGCTTTGTTACAGTTTTAGTTTAATTATGACCAGCAAGTCTCTGCAGAATTACAACCTGTAGACTCAGACGCACTCGGTTTCGGATCCACTTGACTGACAAGCATTCACCTAATACAGTCTTGTTGGAGTGGGCGGGGCAAAGTGGGTCAATTGGGTGGGGCCAAGAAGTCTGCTGGTTACCTAGAGGAGGGGCTACTGCACTCAGAGGCGGGGCAACAGAACTGATGGGCGATGTCGTCGTCCTCATCTTCTCTATAGATTGACCAAAGGGGGGAGTGGGAAGAGGAAGAGAAAGAGGTTCAGATTAAGAGAAATGAGTAAGAACAGTAAAAAGGTGGAAGAGGAATGACTGAATGGATGGATGGATGGATGGATGGATTGTAAAGCACATCTAATATGTTCACATGTCTAATGTGATGTATAGTGGCAAATTCTAAATTTAAATTTGCTTTAAAATAAAATACAATTTAGGACAGTTGTGTCAGAATAGCTTTTAGATGTGGGGACAGGTTACGAACTTATGAATATTAATTAGCTTGCACTGGTGTTGCTAGGTAATCTTTTTAGACCACCCGGTCACATTACATGAACTGATAATTGAATGTATAAGCCAATCTGAGCCTTAGTATGTTTTATAAATTGTATAATATTATCCCTTAATTGTATTGCTGTTGTACAGCTCATCTTTAATGACAGACATTTAACAATGCCATTAAAAAATACATTGTATAAAATAATTTAATAAGAATTTTATTCAGTGCATGGATTGTCTATTTCCCTACAGGTCTGGCCACGTTTTTGCCTTTAGTTTTAATATGAGTTCCCAAATTTAGGAATTGTCCCCTGCTTGCATAATTTCATATCTCGACAAAATTTCACCTAATGTTGCTATTATTTTTCTTTACCAGCAGGGGGCGGAATTGCTGCACAAGCAGAATTCATCCACCATATCTCTGGCAGGGAACTCAATGCGAAGCAATTACCATTTAAACTGCTACGTAACCTCTAATCTACGGCGAGAAACGCTACTAAGAAAATAATATTGTGTTACAAGTCTGACCTGTGACTATCTATGTTGTAATTTGTTCTCACTGCTACAAAAGCTATTATAATACTCAACAATATTTTTAAATGTGGTTTGTTTTATGTACGGTAAAGCAATTTGCACAGACATGCAACAGGGACTCATGGAAAAAATGTCAGATTCAATGCTGGAGACAAGAGAAAAAGAGGGAGTGAATCACACACTGTGTGTGTGTTTGTGTGTTTGTGTGTGTGTAGGCAGGGGTTCTGCGTGTGTTACTGTCTCCGCCTGCGTGTGATTCATGCCTAATGAAGGGGTGGAACTGCATTTGAATGGGCGTGTGTGGACGAGAGCGTTTGTTTTTGTGCGTGGAGGAATATACGTGACAGTGTGTCATGAGGCAGAGTTAATTCTGCGAGTGGTGTGTGGATGCAATTTGCACTCTGAGAATGGAGTGACAGACCAATGAGACTGAATAGGTGTCTTGTTCAAAATGCAACACCTCCATGCAGAGATGTGTGCGCGGGGGCGCTAATAATATTTTAAAGGGGAAGTGTGTCATTTCTGTGTCAATGGAATTGCCATCTGTTTATATGAGCAGCCCAACTAGACTGGACATAACAACACTGGCTAAACCAACGGCTTCAGTTTGGGGGCAAGATGGCCTGTTTGTTACAATGTAAGATAGGGGAGTGTTTAATGAGAAATAACATTTAATCTTTGAAGGGACATTTTTTCCCTACAAGTGTGTATTTTTTCCTCAACAAAAAGTGAAATTGAATAAATGGTATTTCTAAACAAATTAAATATTGCACAGCCAAATAAGACTTATTTTGTCAGAGTAACCATTCGGTTATTAGACACATTTGTTTAGAGAACAATTTAATCATGGCTGACTGCTAACAGCACATTTCACTAATGGAACCAGAAACTAAATTTAGACAGTTGTGTTTAAATTCAGTAGTTGTGAGTTTAAGTTCAATATCATCTAGAGCAAAACAAATACTGAGTGCATCTTTAAGAATTTTTAAGTCTTCTCATTAAAACCAAGCTGATTTTAAACTTTCCACTTTAGTTAGAAATTATCATTTAGTTATTAAAGAGTAAATATATTGAAATTTAAATAGCTGAAGTTCAGAAAGATGTTGAAATATTAGACCTCGCTAGGTTACTTGCAAGGTCACCTGATCTCCAACAAGTCATAATCCATTGATTCTAAAGACTAAAATTCAAGAAAAAAACTCAATTCAAGAGTGCTAAGAATTATGGGTATTCCGTTTGGCCAGTGGAATTATGGGTAGGGTGTGGGCAGGATTCTCCCATTAGTTAAGGTTTACGGGTAATGATGTACTCCAGGCATCTGGAGAGGCAGAAAATAAGAGATGAGCGTTTAAACGTGGGTGATGCAGGGTGGAGGGCAGACACTGAGGTGGTAGAGGATCGGGTGAGCGGGTTTCTCGAGAGGGGAAGTGTGGGCTCAGGCCCTTACCTTGCCTGCTCCGGGTGCCGGGCAGGGGGGAGGGCGCACGGCGGCTTGGGCAGAAGGAGCCGCGCGGGGCAGCAGTACTGGTGGTGGGTGGAGTGGCTGTTTGCGGTCAGACTGGTGTGGACAGAGGTAGAAGCTGGAGTAGCAGTAGAGGAGGTGGAAGAATTGGTACGAGTAGAAGAAGTACTACAGGTGGAATAGGGTGGTGACCTGACAGAAAGAAAGAGAGGGAGAGAGGAAGAGCGAGATAGTCACAGAAAGAAGGAGAGAGAGAGAGAAAGAGAGAGAGAAAAAATAAAGTCAAGAAAGAAACAAAAGATAACAGACAACAAAGACAGCCACATGCAAACATTACACACACTTTAGCAGCAGTACAGGCATGGCTAGGCAGCGATATGCAGAGTTATGAAGCGTTAGGCAGACTTTTATTGCGCTGTAGAGAGTTAGGTGCAGTCAGGCAGAATATTTAATGAAGATTTATGAAGTGGCATTAAAATCATGTAGGTTTATGCAGCGTTTATGCAAATAACCTGTGTGGTGTTACATGGGCAGTGTACAGACCAGAGGATGGGTACAGATTAACTCATGTTCTTTTCTACCCCGAGTCTTGATTGAGAGATGTACAAGCTATAATACAAGAGCAAAAAGCAATCCACAATCTGTTTACTTATAATTGATCATTAAATAGCCTTTAGTTCACATTTTTAACTAAACTATGTATGTGCAGAACATGGGATGCGCACAAATTCTGTTGTCCTTTAATATGGATTCATACAGTAGCAGATTAAATTAAAAATTAAATTAAAGGATTGAGGGGATTTCCTAAGTAGCAAATCTTATGCAGTAGAGAAATTAATCTTGCAGTACAACTATATGAAATCTCTCCTAAATAATTCCTAAGGCACATTTGGGCTTTACAAAGCTCATATC
This sequence comes from Ambastaia sidthimunki, assembly GCA_036877625.1. Taxonomy (NCBI): domain Eukaryota; kingdom Metazoa; phylum Chordata; class Actinopteri; order Cypriniformes; family Botiidae; genus Ambastaia; species Ambastaia sidthimunki. The sequence continues at coordinate 14,704 of JAZGTK010000317.1, forward strand.
TGTGCACTCTTTGTGTAAAAGACGCAGTTACAGATGCTGAAAACAAGGCATCTGTCAGACCAAAAGTGAAGCAAATTTCTTGGATAAACACGAGTGCTGAATATTGCCTGGGATGTACAGTATGAAAATCAATATCCGTCAGCCATTATTCCACTGTGCAGTTCTGTCATGCCAAAACTGACAAATGGAATGACTTTATCTGTCCCAATGAATCATCTGCTTTATATCTTGGTCACAGAAAAAGGTGTCCAACCAATTCATACGCTTTAATAAGATGTGTGAAAATAAAACATGGCGGTCCTTGGGATATGTTTGGCGAAGATTGTGTGACTGACATCTACTGACCATTCTCATTAAAACCTTAAAATGATTCGCCATGAGGTAAACTTTGACAAACTGAATTATTTCCTGGGGAAATAACGATGGACAGGCCCATCAGGATTTGATTGGATCGCTACTGAATGGCTACAAAATGATTGGTTAATAATATCTTCCCCCGCCCATGTGGCCTGCGTTACATCAGCAGAACAGAAAAATTGTTTCAGAGGCAGAGAAATTTGTGTTTTTAATTATAAGAAATAAAATAAAAAAAGAAATAAGAACAATAATGACAGCATGAAAGTACATTTTGATTTAATGTTTTTAACATCTAAGAAAAGTCAATTTCTGACAAACCAATAAAATTCGTTCTAGCACATCTGTCCAATAAACACTTTTGATTTAAACCTGAAACAGAGCAAAATACTATATCCGGAATACTGATAAAATTTTTTAGGTGAAATTAAATTTTTCATGTATCTGCTGAAAATTCCCTAGTTCATTTTGTCTTCTGTCTGGACAGCGGTGAGTTTGTCAGGCTGACATCAAACATCAAGAAATCAAATACAGCATAGACACTTCAACATCACCCAAAGCTCGAGCAGACACAATACACAGTGAGAGAGAGAGAAAGAGAGAGAGAGAGAAAAGAGAAAACAAAGAGAAAGAGGGAATAAATGGACTGATATGAATAAGGGAATTGAGGGAAGAATGAAGGATGGATATGGATTGATAGATATAGCTGGATAAAAAGTATGTAGGCAGGTGGCATGAGTTCTCAGTATGGACTGGGGTGAAGAGGCCAGAGATGAAATCTGTGGGTGTGAACATTGATCTCTGAGAGACTTTTACGCTGTATTGTGCAACGACACCTTTTCCTAAAAGTGTCAAATTTAAAGTCAAAGTGTTTTATTTCTGTGCCAACAAACAAACTTGCAAAAATAATAACAAACATTTAACGTGAACACTCCTAATTCTGCCATTGGTTAAAAAACTGATAGCCCCGCCCACACACTGAGTCAATGTTACTGTGTGGCTCTGTGGTACTTTTTAAACATTAATTAAGCAAGTGTTTACACCGTTTGAGATCAGCCGACAAATGGCTTGCTTTAATTTGTCTCTACATATTATACCGATGTAGGAAAATTAATTTTTCAACACTGAAAAATTACTTACAGGGATTTAAAGGGGCAGAAGAAAATTTGGAAATGGGAATCTGTTGCCAGAATGAAGCTCCTCATAATTTACAACATACTATTTAATTCGTGCCACTCAATTTAAATTCAGGTCAGATACTTATTTACCCTAAAATTACATGATATTTTCTCTATTCATCATTGTGCTCATGTTTAATAAGACACTACATCATTTCTGTGTTATGGTTTCCTTCATCGCGTCATTTGTTAACTGCTCAGTTGCAGTGTTTTGGTACAACTGAGATTTCACCTGAGCTGACTGTAGAAAACACACACACACACACACACACACATACACACACACAGACACACACACACACACACACAGACACACACACACGCCCCTCTGGGGAAAAACAGTATCAGTACATGACCTCTAACAAGCGATCTCCACAACAACTGCTTTTTTCTCTCACACACACACTTTAAAAACACAGTTTTGCTGCCTGGGGACAAACAAGTGGTCTGTCCTCTTGTGGGGATCTCATCCGGTCACCTCAAAACCAGCTGATATGCACCATACTACAGAGAGGGGGGGCTTATCTCATCTCCCCAAAGTCATACCCTTAGTGAAAAAGCTAAACCCTGTATTACCATCTTCTGCTGGTCTATGAGTCTCACTGGACCCATCTGGACGGGCTGATGTAAGCTGAGGGAAACATGGTGCAGCCCATAAAGACAGCGCTGGCTATAGCCTGCTGTTCACTGCTGACTTCAACAGGCTGTGTGACTGTTAATCATGCGGTCTGGGAAGAAAATAAACACTGGGGGCTATGCTAAGCTTAAACCAGGGCTTTATAAACTGGTTACTGCTGGTCTGGTGTTGGTCTAGCTTGTTTAACAGCAAGTCACCCATGTATGATCATTCTGGTAAAGATGGTTGGCCAAAGACATCTTGCAGATTCTGAAATTTAAGAAGCTTGGTGGGAACTCGGATCTAAAACACAACACATGAATACAATTTATATTGAGACAAAATGCAAATGTTTTATTGGTCAAAGAAACAAGGTGACTGTGATGTCACTCATGGAACGGTTTTGTGCAGAGACCTTCACGTGTGATAGGATGTGGGAGTGTGAATCTGTGTGTGTGTGTGTGTGTATGTGTGTGTGTGGGGGGGGCTCATTTCCTTTGTAATTCCCTGCATATTTTATTAGCCTGTCAGCTGCACTGTCCCCTTGCTTTACACATCACTCTCTCTCCTTTCAATTAGTATGTCTCGTTTCTTCTTTCCACATCCCTCTCCTTCACCATCTCTCTCTCTCTCTCTCTCTCTTTCTCTCTCTCTCTCTCTGTCGCCCACACAGTTCTTTACACATAAACACATTTGTGATAACTCACCTCGTTCCCTCAGCAACCCTTCTACTGAAGCTCACAAGGGAGTGAAAGAGGACATGAGGGCATGTCTGTGACTTTGTGTGACCTGCGTGAACACACTAACCACGGCCAAACCCAGCTAAGAATGTTTCAATGCATGAGGGAAACGTTAGGGGAAACGTTCTGACAACCTAAAACTGTTAACTGGGATGTCCTTGGCTATTATCTCGAAAGCCCTATCAATCAGATGTCACTGCCACGCCCACTTCCTTCATCACAGACACAGTGTCAGTGTTTGAGCTGATGAAGTATGTCAAAACCATTTAAGGTTCAGCTTCAGTCTGCATAGTTGAATCAAGAGATGTTGCATTTCTTTGACGTTACTGTAATATTTGGATGGGAACTATACGTCTATCAGTTAAGGTGTCATGAACCTGCCATAAAGTCATGAGAGTGCATTATTTAAATGAATGACTGCATGTAAATTCGTTCAGCTGGAGACTGTAAATGTGTGTTAACACCATGGAAGAGTGTTCAGCTGCAAATAATTATCCTGTTCTGATATGCTTGAGATGCTGTGTTTGTTTGGCCCGATTTGACTGTCTTTTCTGTTCAATTTGTTTATTATGTTACCGAATGCTTATTACGTTTGATAACAGACTATCTGCATGGAAATGAGAACTTGTGTAAATGTCGTGGTTGTATATTGTCAAATCCAGGAACCAGAGGGTAAAAGACTGAAAATTCTCCTCGGATTCCAACAAACGTCAAGTTAAATTGAAGGTCTGTGACAAAAAGAATTCGCTCAACAACGGCAGCTCAGTGCTGTTTTGCCGAGTGCCTGATTATAAACTTTGCACACACAACATTTCAAGAGCTGAATGAACAAAATGCATTAACTACAAAAGTCCTGCAGCTGTTTTTTGCTGTTTAGTATTAATACTGATGTAGAGGCTGGTATACAAAAGCCAAGATATTAGTATTGATCAATCTTATCATAATGCAGCCTCTACAACAGCAGTGTCATATTCTTTATACTGTATTATACTGAAATACACACGCAAAGAATATTTACAGTACAGCTCACAGAGAAAGTGTTAAAGTATTACATCATATGTCCAGTTACAATGTACTGTAAAAACTGACAAATGACTAAAGCCTCTTTTTTCGTCTCTCTCTCTTTTTATCTCTCTCTCTCTCTTTAGAGTTCTCTCCATCTCTCTCCCTCAAGCTCTCCCTCTCTCTCTAGTTCTCTCTCTCTTCTCTAGCACACACACACACACAGCTCTAGGGCTAGCGGTTGACTGTAGCCTCATCTAAGTGATGCATTGCTGCTGACTGCGGACTGCAGGGGCTGTTGGGGTGGGAAAGAAGCTCGCGGCAGCCCCGCACTAAACCTCCACTGTGAGTTATTTCCATGCCTGGCCCAGCAGAGACCAGCACACTTACACTCAACCAACCTCCAGCTCAGGTTGATCGTGAACATCAAAGTGATTTCATTCATTACTGCAACCTTGCATTAGTGTTGCAACAACAAATAAAAACAAGTATGATTCATAGTGCAACGCATTGGGCATTAATGATGTCACATTTATGAGAATGTATTACTGCAGTTTAACAATATGGGAACAATTAAATTCACGTCCATAAAGGCAGAGCGACTCGTGAACCAAGGACAAAAGCATCCAGCGAGTAATTATAATGGAACGTGACATAGCAACGGTCTTGTCCTTAAGCATCATTTGTGTGTGTCCTTCTGCTGTTTGCGGTGGAAACACACACACCCTGCACACCAGGGTCAGACATTAACTAGATCTCGGAGCAAAAATGTCACAGAAAGTGACAAAAATGCCACAGAATGTAAAATGCCCCTGTAATTCTTTATTCAATGGTTTTCATTACTATATATTGTCTCAAAACGCTTTTCTGTGCCTAGTTAATTATTCTACATGTTCAGATTTTATTTTGAAGCATCTGATAAAACTGTTATATACAGCTCATAAAGGTGAACCCTTTAGCAGGCTAATAAGTTAATTTGTGACACTGATATATATCTATTCAAAACCACATAGATGTGCACAAATAAACATTTGCACATACAGGCACGTTCATTTAATATATAAAGATGTCTGTATGTGTTTAAATGAATGAATGCATGCATGTACACATGTATGTGCATATACATGTAAGTCCAAACACATATTATACACTCATGTGTGCTCTAAACACATGCACAGAATGGGTTATGTATTACACAAGCAACTTTTTCGGCTATCCAGTTCATCTACAGGTGTTGCCATGACAACCAATCATTTATCCTTCAGATCCCCGGCTCGTGCCCATGGTGAGGAATCGTCATAACAACGCCGCTGAGAAACACTCCAAAACTACCGATCACTCTCTCAGCACCACCACAGCGACAAAACGCTTTAAAAACACCAAACGGCCCAGACAAATGCAACATGCTGCTCTTCACCACCAAATTATCCAAATTCAAAAATATTCTCGTCACAAATGCCATTTGACCTTTTCCTCTGCACCCACTATCACTCCCACACACAGAAACACACAGATGTGCTATTACTCATGTCATTTCTGACTAACCACTTACGCCCAGTTCCACATTCACTATATGGGCGAATGCAAACAACACGCATACCAATACCGATTACCATACTCACACTGGACATATTGGTCACTACGGCAACGGCTAACAGGATTCTTGCAGCCAAGTGGTGATAATTCTTGATTTCCATCAGAGGTCTTTATTTTTCTGTTCTGATATTTTCACTCTCTCTCTCTCTTTGCAGTGCTATTCAAAACCTGCTCCAGATGTACAAAAACTAATACAGGGAGGCAAGAAGTCATTATGGAAAATGGCATGTCCCACATGCATTCAGGCTGCCCTATATAGAACAGGCCTCTGTCACGTCTACTACACGAATCAGAGAGCGCTCTGTGGAGGAGGAAAGAGAGAATGGAGAGATTGAATGAAAGTGTTAACACAGACCTGTCTTTGTTGGAGGAGTGTCCTTCTGGTCTATGGATCCAGTGGGAGCAAACAGACAGATAGACAGACAAACAAACAAACAAACAAACAGAGACAGAGAAAATGGAAGTGTCAGTAATGTTATAATATTGAACACACAGCACTGTTCCAAAATAAGACCCAATGTTAGTTATTGTGAGTTTTTCTCTGTTACAGACAAAAAACTAAACAGGTTTACTCATGTTTACTGTGCAAGACTATTGAATACTGCATATCAGTGACAGGAAACAGTGGTCACATCTCCACACTTAAGAAAATAATAAGAAAATAAAACAATTATTCACTGCCCCAAGCCACAGCTGTTTTAACAACTGTCCCCTACAGCACCACACGAAAGGTGTTTATAACTTTTGTTGTGCCACTGAGTGTTGGCAAACCCCTCCTTGTTGAAAGTAACTGTGAAATTTAGGCTAAATTAAGTCCCAGCTAACAGTTTTAGCTTGTAAGAATGTTTCCCTAACATTTCTATTAAATAACAAAAACATTAAACATTTTGCATGTTCTAGGAAAGTTCAAAACGTCTACTTTTTTTCAACATTGTATTAATTTAATTGTTTGGTTTTAGGAAAGTTATTTAAACTTTAAACTCTGTAACGTTTTAAAAACATTCCACTAACAACTTCAGAATAACATTTTTATGATATATAACATGAAAAAAATGTACTGACATTAAAACTTAGTTTTTTGAATAGAGAACTTTTAAAAAATGTTTAGCCAACATTCTGAGAACGTTCCATGTTAGCTGGGGTGAGACTTTGATTAGAAAGAGAAACAACTAACAAAACCAACTACACCACAGACCTGTGTGTGCCGGGTCTGACTGACATGCAAGCGCCTTCGCAGACATTCAATTACATCATAATTGTATAAACTCTATCAGTCAGCCCTCCAACACCCAGTGTATTACTCACAGAGTCTGTCTGCGACAGTAATTGCCACCTTCAGTGGACAAATGTAATTAACACCGGCCATGCTAATTATTCTGAGAAACAATCCCACCTCAACAGATCACCCACAGCAGTAGTTACACTTGTTCATTAGCCGAGAGTTACACCAGAGAGTGTGTTATGGGCTTTCAGCAACTGCTGTTGCGTGTTGGGTCATTTGGAACCTCAGAGATCGAAAAAAAACACAAATCTAAACAGACAAAGCACTCGCGAGAGGACGCGATGCTGTAAATGACCCTTGTGGGTGGAAAAAAAAAAACAGGCGACCCTCAAATGGCGTGTTGGTGAGCCATCTGCTCCAGACAGAGGGAGGGCTTGGAGAGCTTAGGACAGAGGGATTGGGAGATTTGCGAACAGGAAAGAAAAACAAGGAAACAAGAAATGGATACATACTGGAAGTTGATTACATTGAGGAAAACGACTACAAAATCTTTTGGCAAAACAAGCCAGATGCCTTAATGGCATCATGTGACTCTTTGTTTCGCGTGAAGTTAAGCTAACGCTAGCAGAGCTACAGCCAGAACCACCAGACTGCCGTTTATATGAATATCAGTGTTTTGATAGCGTGGCAGCATTTCAAAAAGAATCAGCAGGTGCGATCTGTAGACTTTACAGAGAACAGAGAGTTTTCAGATGGAACATTGTGTCTAACCCTTTCAAACAATTACTTTATATTGAAGTCTCAAAGCATTGTAATATTTCATTTCTAAACACTGTATCAATATTCTAAAGCTAAGAATTGATATTTTTAGTTGTTAATATTTTTGTAATAAAAGGAGACTGCAAAATATATAAAATATGAGAGTGCAAAATATATAAAATAAAATATAATAAATACAGGAATGCCCACCACATTTTTTTTTATTTGATCAAAATCCAAACTTGGAACAAGCTGAGAATATAATTGCACAAAACTACAATGCATGTTTTTAATGTTATATATCATCAAAATATGTTAGTCTTACATTATTAGTGGAACATTTCAAAAATGAATTACAGAATTAAAAAAAGTTTGACTTTAATACGTCAAAAAAAAAATTACTAATAAAAACGTTAAGAAAATGTTCTCACAACCTAAACCTGTTAGCCGGGTCCCTGGTGATTCCCTCACTATCAATAAGTGGTGTGGAATCTCTCTTTATTTTACATCTATGTCAGTTTTACAAATGATAATTATTGATAAATCTTTCTCTACTACTTTACATAACACATACTATATTTGTACAGAATTCAGTTACAATGATCTTAGTAGCCAACGCAGGTTTTTACATGCGTTGCTATGGTTGGACTACAAATACCCTAATTAAACTATGGTTACTATGCAGGAACTATTGTACTACTGTCATAAAAGATAGGGATCTCAAAAAAAGAAAATGAATAAAGACTCTCATTAAAGAGAAAGCACACAATTTACCTGCACGAACATTTAGTGTGTCTCGGAAAAACAGTTCAACGAGGCCGTATTAACCGGGGTACGTTCTAAATAAAGCAAAAGATTGAAAGTGAGCATCACAAAAGATATGCAGTATATTCTGCGGTGTCTCTCTGTGGTTCTACGCTTTACTCTCCCACACAGGTTGAGCCACAATCTGACTCTGTGCTGAATTTTAATCACAACCTCTCCTACACAGTGGCCTGATCATACATACACAATGAACGTCCAAAGCACACCAGCCACTTGCCTTAAACGCTACAGGAAGTCCTGTAATGCAGTCCTATACCGACCACACTGATGCAATACAAATCCAACCCACTTTAATCTACACACACTCATGCATACATCTGTATGCACTGTGCGCGCTGATGAGGCTGGACCGAGCGCTACAGGAAAGAGGTCGATTTCCAGCAATGCAGAGAGAAAGACAACCGACCAAACTACAAGCACAAGGAAACGTTTCATTACACGTCTGTATGTTCTGTACTTTCTATCTGGATTTATATAGAGCGCCTTGACAAAGTACGTGCTGGTAATGATTTTGACAGTCTTGAGGCTACTGACATAAACTATGTAACAGACTTTTACCCAACAGTCTTTGCTCCAGTACGTCACCAAATGTGGACCACAATGTCAAATGATAGCATTTAGAACCGGGCCTTAGCCTAAATGCAAAATCATTTCTTTGTTGACTCCACCCACAAGTTTTTAAACTACAAATAATCAGAAACGTTTCTGTAGCTCACCTGGTAGACACGTTGATAAATGCATAGTTTAAATGCACTGTAAATCGCTTTGGATAAAAGCATCTGCCAACTGCACAAATGTAATGCAAATAAACTTCTAGGATATTGGCTTACTAAATGAAATAATCACCAGCACACTGTAGCCCTGCTTCAATGCTGTCAACATGTCGTTACATTTGTGACAGATTTAGCATGCTAATTTGATCCCAGGACATCAGCCTGCCACTCTGCCAGGGGCCCAGCAGCCAGAGCCTGTCCAGATAACGGCCGACACAGGTGAGAGTCTGTCGGCTTATGTAACGTTCAGTCTCGATGGCACAGCCAGCTGCCTGTCCGATGGCCTGGAAACAGCCCTATTGTGACACACTGTAGCACTCAATTTCAGTTTTGTAAGACAGACAGGGTGAGAAAAGTAGCAATACCCTCTAAGTGCTGCTTTCTGTTCTCTGTATCCGTCTCCCTACTTCTAATTCTTCCGCCAACATTTCTAGTTTACAGTAATCCCAGTGCAGCCGAGATACGTGTCTATGAAGTAAACTGCTTCTTGAACTATGTACAAACATTTACAAATACCCCCACATACATATGTGCAGTTTAAATTTCCATTCAGTGTAAGTAAATAATACAAGCAAAACTAATATACATTTACTTGCCTAAAATATATCCATTACATAACTGTGGTTAATTTAGTTAGCACCCTCACACAACACTCCCTCACACAACACACACACACACACACAATACAGTCTTTAACTATTTCGTATACAAACACACATTCTCTTGATCGACAGTTATGCAAACAGGCAGCATGGTGCTGTGAAGACTTCACACTATATCCTCAGCTATGCAGTAAAAGAGCCTTCAGGCCTGTACTTACTGTCTCTGCAGAGTGCTTCCCAAACTGGTAGGGGCACCATCTCTCTCTCTTTCCCGAGCTCGTTCCCTTTCTCTCTCAGTGACACTGGGTCCAGCTGACAGGCTTTGACCAAGCCTGGTGTGCGTATTGGCATTGACTCGGCGGTCCCGTGGTGGCACCGGTGGAGGTGGGGGCGGGGGTGCAGGAGCCGGAATGGGGACCGGGATGGGCCCGCTGTTGTGGCTCTGATTGGCGTAGATATGGGTGGATGCAGAAGCATGGGATGCAGGAGTCTGGATAGGGTGAACAGGGGGCGGAGGCGGGGGAGGGCAGGGCCGCAGGTCCTTGTTCTCCTGGCGATCCAGCCGCAGGTCCTTGTTTTCCTGGCTGAGTCGGTCCAGTTGAACCTCCAGCTCTTCGATGCGACGCCGCTGTGTTTCCAAAAGCTTCTGTTGGCTCTCGATGATGTTGTTGAGCTCCAGCAGGTACTCCACCGCCCGGTTAGGGCTCTCTGGGTTGCCCTGCCCAGCATCCATACTGTCGGATCTGCAGGAGAGTCACTGTTTGCTGGGCTGAGAGGTTCAAGTTTCTGGAATCACCCCGTACGTGGAAGCTCTCCCCCCCACGGAGCACAGGTGGGGGGGAGAGACAAAAATGTGTTGGGGTTAGTGAAGAGTAACCAGAGCAGAACAGGTGTCACTTTTAAACTGAGATTTCCTCAAAGTAAAAAAAACAGCTTTGAAAGTCACAGTATTGGATTCAGGTGAGGGAGGAATTTCATAATAGGAATTTGGATTCACAGACAAAGGTCAATAATATATTTGTTAGTTGGTTAAGGTGAGCATGTGCGTGTTTATCAGCATTTAGATGTAAGTAAAACAGGAACTCCTATTCGTCTGTCAAGCGTGCCATTTTTCTTCTGCCACCATGAAATCATTGAGTAAAGATCAAAGCCAGTTTGCAGAAACAAATAATGTTTTCTTTCTAAGACTTCAAAATTTAATCAGTCAGTCAGCCAGTTGCAATATCAATGAGCAAAACAAAAGTGCTTGAGTTTTCCTCCCACCAGGTAATAAAAATGAACAAAAAAACAGAAATCGTCATCCAACGTTTACAGTATCATTTTGCCTGAAGTCCATAGAAAGGCAATGATACGCAAAGTCAGCAAATATCCACGAGACAGGGGGGAGAGCTGGTTTTTTTCTCACCCATTTCTCAGACACACGACCTCTTGCTTTTCATTTTTAAATGCAGATTTGAACATCAAATAAATTCAGCTGTGAAGCTCGTTCCCGGCTGTGGTCTATTCGTGACTCATATTTAGAGTGAAGTGTTTGGGAGACATTTTCTTCAGAAGTCATTCCATCCAGAGGATATCAAGATGGAAAGGCAGGGTTAGGGACCGAAGTTGTTCTGATAAATACACTGCAACACTAAACTGGCTTCTGGGAGATGTGCGCATGTCTTCCAGAACAACCCAGTTCCTCGGTCTCTCTTCTTTTCAGCCTCATTACAATAGCTTGTTCTCTTTTTCAAGCCATTAATATTGCTTCCTTTTATATGCGTATAATATTACCTGAAATACGATCTCCGACAACCGACGCATTACAACTCCTTACGAAGTCCGTTCAAACCAATATTAGGTTATTTCATAACGCGCATCATGTCTGGTCTCCTTTTCATTTCTTTTGCTCGCCTAATCTGTCTTATGAGTGTTGCACCACAATAATAATACGCTTCTTCATTTCAGTATTTATGAACTCAGATATCCGCCCATTTAAAACAATGACATCCTCGTATCATTAGTTTCACGCACACGTATGTCTTAATACTCACGAGCGGTTTTACGCTTAATGTCCAGGCAACATCAGAGGACAATCGAGCGTCTCCAACGCTTACAGCTGTAACGATGATGAGAAGCGATATCTACAGTGTGTCCCAACACCATGACATCAAGTCGTTTAAATATCCAAATCGATCACCGATCTTCTGTTTCCTGCCACATTTGATCGTCCTTCCTAACAGTATAATAAAAAGAGAAGTACAATTCCCGCAGCAGGATGCGTCCACTGCCTGTCGAGTTTTATGTCGCTTTGTGCAATCAGCGCTTTAAAACAGCTGAGACGCGCAATACAGCAACGCGTCCGGGCGCTTCTGTCCACGCAGCGTCACGCAAAGACGCGCAAGAGCATTAAATAACACAGATGCCACGATCATTTTCAAACAAAATTGCAATTAACGGATTATAGGCTACATTGCATAACAACTCATTGAACTACTAAAACCGGTTATGTCTCCGAGCATGCGACGTACTAAACGAGGCACGCGCGCAGATGTCAAGACTTATCGATGTCAGTGACTAAGGATATTCTCTCTCATGAATGAACAGCTCACATGTTGAGCAGGCGTGCGTTAGTGGGGTCCATTCCCTCGTGACGCTCCCTGGACACCCTGCACCTGACGCCCCTTTCCGCCATTCGCTTTCACCGCAGCATCCACATGCGTCTCTCTAGGTTCGCAGCGCGTCGATGGCACCGTGCTCCTCTCTCGCTGTGGTAAAGGGTGACGCAGGGGTTAAATTCATTTCAGTGAGTCAGAGAGGATATATGGTTTTTCTTTTCAATCGAGGCTCTGACGTGGGTTCGAGCGTGTAGCGCTAGAGGAACATGCCGGGGAAACCGTGTTGCCGTGGTCGGCCATTTTGGATCGAGATCACGTTTAATTGAACTGAAGTGTGGCACCTTGCGCGGAGCCGGAATGAACGCAGTTTCTCGCTCGCTCGGTCCCTATCTCTCTCTTTCTCTCTCGAGCGCGCGCGCACGCACTTCAAGGTTCACACCAAAGACTACGTGGTGCATTTACTCTGCAGGAGACGGGAAGAAGAGATTTACACATTGGCGCAATGTTCATGTACTGCAACCTTTATAACGTTTAAGATAGCAACAGGTGCATTCGTTTTAAAACGTGCCTGGTCGATCTTGTTTTTCAAATGATAGTTTGACCCCCCCAATAAAAAAAAAAACTGTGATATAGTGTGTACTGCGGTAAAACGGCGCACAAATAGCTGCCGCTTTCCATGTGCTGAATCACACTCGTGTTTTTTAGCACTCACTCCTATCAGCACCCACATTAAACCATCCATTTTTTCTCTCTTCCTCCCACACGTCCTGCCCTCTCTTTCTCTCCCTCTCTCCGTGTCTTAGTCATAGCTGAACTGTGTGTGAGTGAAAGAGATGTGCTAAGCACATGCAGCAAATAAGGACAGAGCAGTAGCCTCAGTGCGCTGTGGGTTACTCAACCACTGTAGCGCATCATGACGCTGGAATGACAGTTTTGCGCTTAATGCGCCGATACGCTGCAGCGTTGACACATCAGTGTCAAGCTAATGGCCAGAATGCTGTTTAGTTAGGCACATCACACGGTTTTAAGACACAGTCAGTGTGTTGACTGCTGTTACTGTTTCTGGGTCCAAAATGAATCTTTAGCCATCCACAGCATTCTGCGTCAGTGGCTCATCAGCTCGCCCCGGCTGCCGTCTTCTTAAAAGTTCACGCGAAATAAACGTGTTGGTGTGCGCGCGTCTCCGCTCTCCACGCGTGAAGTGTGCACGCTTTTACTCGTACACGGAGCATACTGATCTCCACTGTTTATGTAAGAGTGCATGCGGAGGAGAAAAGAGTTGCAGAGGGGAAAACGAGAGAGAAAGAGAGCGAGAGAGAGAGACGTTTCATTTCTAAATCTCCCACACACCAGCCTTAATTATTCAACTGCATAATTCTCTGTGCATTTTAATGTCCCGCCTCATTGTACATCTATCTATCTATCTATCTATCTATCTATCTATCTATCTATCTATCTATCTATCTATCTATCTATCTATCTATCTATCTATCTATCTATCTATCTAT
>JAZGTK010000317.1:28525-90144 GCA_036877625.1 Ambastaia sidthimunki
TATCTATCTATCTATCTATCTACTGTTTCTTTAAACAACTCAAAATCAAAATGCAGTCACATCTGTCTTTATTTCTCCTCTTCTTAGATCTTTCTTGTTTCTCTTTTACTCTTTGATGTCAAATGCTGACACCAGTCAGAAAGAGACAGCTTGAGAATATCGTAAAGATGTGAGCTTCAAAACTACTGTCATGTTTTGAACCATCTCCCTCGCTCTCTCTCCCCCCACAGGGCAACCACATCGTTTGTTCTCTCATTCTGAGCTTTCCACTCCCTCTTTAAATGCTTTAGGAATATTTCATTTTCTTTAAGTATTCATTCATAATGAGAGGCATGTTATATAAGGAGCTTCATCAACATGTCACGTTGGTTTTATAGTCGTGTGTTTGATATTTGCTCTACAGAGCTCTGGTGGCTTCGTAAGGTTCGTTTCATTTGTTGCCTCTTTTCTGACTGACATTAGCCCTTACTGTGAATAGCAGTGGTCACGCCTGATTAAACAGAAGATGGGTGAGCAGGAGGGAATATAGGACTACTAGTTTGTAAAATAAACATTACTGTATGACACCCTGTGTGCATGTGCTCTTGTAGGAAAATGTTTGCCAAGACAATAAGCGTAAGTATTATTTTCTCAGATTAAAAGAGTGAGAACGGAAACCTAAAGTAAAAATGTTTGCTCTTGAGTTGCACTTTCAGATCTCAGATATGTATCATTTAGGTATCAGCTGTCTCTGATGTTTCTCGTGAAATGCAGACCCAAGTGAGACACTGTTTGTTGTACAGTAGAAGTATCGAGCTATAAAATAAATGTGGAAAGATATGCCTTAGATAACCTGGTCTTGAAATAGTTTGAGACAGACAAGAATATTAGTAATGTCTGAGTTTTGAATGCAGACTTGGGTATCCAGGCAAATCTGAGCACATTTTGAGACATTAGGGGTAAAACGAGACATTGCCACAGTTCAATCTCAGTAGCAGGAGACTTAAGCAAACCCACCATTAGCTCTTCAGTAAATCTCATTGCTTGCTAGGAGAAACAACTGAGATATTAAAGAGATCTCATTTGTGATTTTTCTTTCCAGTGGGAGTATGTTAGTGTGTGCGTGTTAAGATGTGGGTGGTGAACGCACAAACACGCACATACACAATATCCAGGCCAACTGCGTAATGTGCAACATAATAGCTGTTGTAATATACAGCCCTGCTCACACTTACTGCTGATTATACTTCATATGTGAGTGACAGAAACCCTCCTGGTCTCATCTAAAGCGGTCTGTAGCTCGCTGATTAAAAAGGTCAACATGACATTTCCCTGGTGCTCAACATCTAGTCCCCTTATGCTACTCCAGGCAGCACACAGACACACACCAGCAATGTATCTGTTTCTGCACTCGCAGACTAAAAATAAAGATGTTGTGATCTCTCACACATATTATTGACTCTTAGTCAACTATCAGAGATAGAATCACCTTATACAAAGATCTACTGATGGAAACAGCACTTCTAAATGTGAGCTGAGTGTATTAAGCCTCATGCTGTGGCCCAACAGAGGTAGAATGCATAAGGCAAAGCAGCCCCTGTTAGCTCTCTTGTTTTTGAGTTAACATGGAGTGAGACACAATGTATAATTAGTGAGAGCAATTAGAAAGGAAAAAGGAAGGCAGAGAAGCTTTCTGCTTCTGTCTCACAAGCCTGCTCAGACTTTCATAAAGTGCTAAATGTGATGATTATAGTACAAATGTATTTTATTGTGCATAAGTATGTGCTTTGTAAGATGGAGCAAGAGTTAGTAGATATTTCCTCAGAATTGTGCAGTTACAAAGTAATTTTCCTAAACGTCTAAAATTTAGTCTTGTATAGCCAGAACTTCAGACTAACTGCAGAAGGTCTGGACTACATAACAGCTTTTACTGGCCAAAGACCGCCCAAAAGACCATCTGACTGACAAGTAAAGCAACCAATTACAGTTCATGGAGTTCATGCATGCACAGTCATGCAGAGTGGGAGTTAGTAGCTACCCTACAATCTCAATTTTAACATTTATTTATATAGTTGTTTTTTTTTTTTACAATGTTGCATTGTTCCAAAGCAGCTTTACATATAAAGAGAAACAGAAAACAGGAAAATTATGAAATGTATATACACAGAATACATTTGATATAGAATATAAATGTATATTCAGAATATATTTTTAGACATTTAGCATCACAAGTATTAAGGAAGTTTCATAAGGTAAGTATAGCAAAATTATGCTGCCTTCTAAAAATAAACTTATTTAGGCCAAATCCTAAACCAACATCACATGTATCCTTCGGGGATTAAGCAATCCCAGAATGCAATGTGATGCGCTTACCCAGAAGAAAAACACACGGCGATAAAAAATGCTCGTTATAAATGTATTTATTTTGCACTTTATAGAAAAAGAGTAGTATGGAAAATGTTGCATTAAAATGGACTGTTACACTCAATACTTGCTACATGTGTGCTATAAATTTTGTCTATTAGAAAATTGTTTTATGTCAAGAGTGCAAATAAATGAACAAACAACTAGTTAAGAAACAACTAAAGACACAGCTGTTTAGTATGCACCTGACTAACCCCTAATGTTCCAGTGTTTAACCTGGTTTGATGTTGTGTGTAAAAAATAAATCTCATCCTCCTTTCATCCTGTCCCTAGCATCTGAACTATTTCTACCTGTAAATGTAGCTTGTTGGCTCTTACGGCAAAATATTACATGCTCTCTCATTTGTAAGTTGCTTTGGATAAAAGCGTCTGTTAAGCGAATTCACGTAATGTAATTGTATGCAATCTTATTCACATGGGGATTATTGCAGATTTCCAAATAAGCCACTTAACATAAGGTTTCATTATGTTTAGGATACTGCTTTAGTATCTATACTATACTATACTATACTATACTATACTATACTATACTATACTATACTATACTATACTATACTATACTATACTATACTATAAGCGTTCTATAAGTAGATATGAAACAATGAGAAAGCCTGCTGCGTTTACGTGTTGTAGAACTAAATGCCGCATGATTCGCACACAGGAGAGATCAGTGTGATAATTTTCTCTTTCTCAGCAGCACACGGTGAATATGTAGGATGATGTATATTGTGCGTGTAGGAGTTTTTTTTTCCCCAAGTGGTTGAGCGATGTGCATGTGCGCTCGTGAAAGTAAAGAACCTTGAATTTCAGAGGGCACGCTTCCTAAATGATTAGCCTGGTTCACACAAGCATCTCCTACAAAGAGATTCATGACAGGTTCGTAAGAAATATACGTTTTTCAAAGAGATTTAAAAAAAATATACTGCAGACTAATTAACCAGCAGACGGTGCTGGTTTACCGGTACAAATCTAAAGATAATCAGGCCCCATTCAATCATTGGGAACATGGCATTAAAATCAAATTATAATCAGAAACCATATCCAGCAATACTAAAATATATATAGACCTGTGCTTTGGCACTCATAAAGAAAGCGGAAATCAGGAAACACGTCTTTTTAATCAATTTTATTTGTTTTATTTTTGTAACTGCATGTCATTATTCATAATTCAAAACTCCCTGTTGATGCATTCAAAAACAATACAGTATCTTCATACATATCAAGAGCAACAATTAAAAACCTGTACATCTGTGTTCAAGGTGTTCCCTTTGTGGGCTGCTATTTACACACTCAGCATCTTCCCTGCAGAGGGCGCCACTAAAATGTCGGCTACTCAGGCCCGGCAGGTTAAAAATCTGCAACACACTGCTGCCTCTTTCCTTATTTTCTACACTTTAAACTCTAGTCTGCACTACAAAATGACATGAAGAAGAGGACGATTACTTTGTAAAGGGAGTAGAACCTCACACAGGAGCTGATAGACAGAACCATTTTTAGCCCCTTCTGAACACTTGCAGTCATTGTTTTAACTGCTTGCGCACGCTGGCATGTGGATGGAGGAAAAGCAAAATGGTGACTGTTCAAGCCAGCTGGAGGATCAGCACCAATGGAGAAAGAATTCAGATAGGACCGCTGTCTCACTGAGGTAAACCTCTGTTCTCTCCTGGTGCACCGGTTACTTCCTTTACACGACAGAACGTCCTCTGCTTTCATTATCACGGGCCGAGCTGACTTGTTCTTTATTCTTATATAGATATAAAGTAACATTTTAAAGGGACGGTCACCCCAAAATTAAAATTCTTGAATCGTTTATTCGCCCTCATGTTGATGCAAACGCAGGGGCTTTTGTTCTCCCATAAAGGAGGAGTTAAGTAGAATGTCCGATTAGCTCTTATACATACAACAGAAGCCGATGGGGACCAGATGCTGTCATGTTCCAAAAAAGAACCATAAATGTAGCATATATGAATTGTGCAAGAATTAAATATCAGTTGGTCCAAGTCTCCATATGATAGCTTGGAACAGACTAAAATTTAAGTAATTATTCTCTAATAATCTTGCTTGACAGCCTCAGGCATCATTCGCTTTCACTGTATGAAAAAAGCAGCCTGGACATCCTGCAATAAATAAATAACTCCTTTTGTGCTCTACAGAAGAAAGTCAAGCAAGAGACCGAGTAAACGATAGCGATTTTTATTTTCAGGTGAACCGTGCCTTTAAGATTGCCATTTTTCCTCTCCACCAATAAAATTGTTCTTGTTCTGTACAATGGCTGACTCCTTACAAGGCCAATATAACAAATTCAAGTTGAAAATTCAAAGCTGAAACACCCCATTCATGTTTTGACATTTCAAAAGTGTCAAACTCAGTGGGACAAAGACCCATCTGTATTTTTCTCAGCAGAGGGACAGAGTATGACATCATTGATTAGCATTTAAATGGCACATTTGCACTGCTAGTAACCTTGCAGACATTATTATAAAAAAACAAACATTGCATCATTGTATTAATACGGTTGGCTCAGAGTATGGCTCATTTTTGAGACTACTTCTCTGACTTGAATTCCTACTGAACATCTAAGGGTCTATACTGTCTCCAGTAAATGAAACCTATCGGGGGGCATACTGTATTTGGTGGGCATGCTGTTTGATATCTTCATGGACTACATAAGTCTCTAAATCTTCCTTTTAATACGGTGGTGCTGTGATTACGTCAGCTACAGTAAAAGAGAACTGTTAGCTAACTGACTAGCTACTATAAAACCCACAGTATGTGAACACCATGATGGGCATTAAAGAGCTACAGAATTGTCAGATCAGATTCCGCTATCTGATTAATTAGAAACTGGTAACAGATGTTCTATAAAACACGACCCCGGGCTAGTTTTTTTTTTCTTGACAGTGATTGGCCTCCTGGACTGTGGAATAAAGTTTCATGCCATTGAGGGATTTTCTTTATTGTAAGGGCCAGTGCTATTACAATAGTATACTCACTACATACATGCAAGATTGAATTATTATAAGACTTATTTTATATAATCAAGCTTCTTGCCAAGCCAGTGGGCACCACTGTTTAAAAATGCAGCACATGTCTCAGGATAGACACCACGGAGACTCTACTGTGAACCAGATGTGAAGGCTGACAGTGCTGTATATTTTTGATATGTGACACATTGGGGGTTCGAGAATACAGTTCGGTTAAAAAATGTGCAGGGTCTGTCGTTATGTACAATAAGCTTGCTTTTCAAAATCTGCTACAGTAAGGGCAATGCTACAGTATTAGCAACAAATCCGTCCCCATAAAGAAGAAACAAACACAAACAAACAAACAAAAACAAAAACCTTAACCATTTACAAGGCTCATCCCAGTTCTGACACCACGGGGGAAAATCAGGTACAAAGTTTACATCAATATCCAGGCTGGTTGAGGGTTCTGAGAGCAGTGAACTTCAGATTAAACCTCAGATGTACAGCTGAACGCTGTTTAATACGCATGTAAGAGCCCTGATTTATCGTGTACAAACACATTTGTAAGATCATTGTATCACGTTTCCAAATTGCTAAATCATTACAGGCTGTGTATGGCAACATAACTTGCGTGTGATCTTCTATGCAAGCATTTACTGATATGTTAAAGCACAGTAAAATCATCCAGTGATAAACTAACCCACACTGAGTTACGTTTTCAAAAACCACACAAAACATACCAGTAACATTTTTAAACTTTGAACTTGAATTTAAGCTCAATAAAACACTGTTTGTCTGCAGAAACACTTTTCCTTCTAGCTAATTTATCACGGACGATTTTACTGTGCATGTTTTTGACACTCAGCTTTCCAATGAGCTTGTCTGGAGCTGTGCTGGGTATGAAACAGAACAGAAAGAGATAGCACTTATTGCTCAGGCAGTTCTGAGGTAAAGATCAATGCATAAGCTGGTGGTACAGCATGTCTGATTATCACCGGATCTCAGAAAAGCCTTCCCTTTAATTTTCGGTTTCAACTCGCCAACCTGCCTGTGTATTTAATAGTACACAAAATTACGAATCTCATATCTTAGGTAGAAAAATCCTACCACAATTTTTGACCAGTAAGTCTTACAAAATGCATAGAAGCATGTATCAAAATGCCCTTTTTTCTTTTGTCCTTTTTTGTTTTGTTTCGTCTCCTGAAATGAAGGTTCCGCGTGATGCTCGATGCTGATTGGCGGAGGGCTCAGGTATGAGGACCAATCGGCCTTCACGTTCTCATTTTCAGAATTTTTTTTGTCTGAAATGTTGAGGGCAATGAAATGGGTCTGAAGTATTAAACCAGAAAGCATAAAAACTCAAAGTATCACAATGGAAAATTAAAACTTTGGGTCCTGATTTGGAGCTTAAGGGAAGTCTATGTCTTGTATAAAGGAATATCGCATGAGGCACTTGTAATGGCTCTCTTTCACTTTGACTCACTTAGCTGAAGTTTCACAGAGCGTGTGCAGAGAATTTCCCCAACTTGTGAACCAAGTCTTGCAAAGATATAGATGTTAAAGAGGCAGAACAGTATTGTGTTGCACACTTTCTACTATGCTACGTCTTATGTTCTTTAACTTGTTTGTTTGTATTTTTTGGTAAACACTGGCTAAAGAAGCAGAAGGCACCTGGAGAGGTTTGATACGGCTCACTGGCCTTATAATAAAACTTTAGTTCTGTAAATCTTCCTTCCCTCCTCTTTTGACTGCGAGACCACCTCGCACACAGGAGGGGAGGGGTTACAGTTCAGTCACAAACAGCAAGCAGCTAATAAAATCTCTTAAATCAAGGGTTGCTCAGTCCTGCACACAGATAGGTTCCTACTTCCAACCAAACATAACAGAAAGATAGATCTTAAGGAGCAGAACCGAGCAACCCTGTCTTAAATAAATTTTCCTTCTTATAATAGAATTTTGTTGCATTCTTATGAAAATAAATGGAAACTATTAAAATAACATGATATGGATAAAAAACACATGCTATGAAAGACACTATGGATATTAGACACATACTATAACTGACCTTGTGGTTACTGTTATGCCAGCCAAAAATGGGACGGCTGCATTTTCTATCCTTGGCCACCAGATGGCGATAAAATCAAGTTTTGATTGGCCTGGATGGGAGACCTCTGCAGTATCTGGACTTCCTTTGGTCTCTTACCGGTACCAGTGTCACAACTCAGGACTACAAAGACATGGATTCAGGACAGAAGAGGGACTGATGGAAGAGTGGTGGTGTAATGAAAACCACAGATACAGAGCTCAAGAGACTGTATGAATGAGACAGAAGCTGTGTGGGCATGTGTGTGTATGTGTGAGAGAGAGAGAAGAGAGATCAAGGAATAGCTCAACCAAAAATTCAAAGCTGTCATTATTTACTGTCATTTTGTTCCAAAGTTTCCTTCTTTCATTGAAGGCAAACAAGAAATTTAAGCGATTGTACTGATCATTCTTTTCCATGCAAGTTGTGATTGAACATCTTTAATATTTCATCCATATAAAAATCACATACAGTATTGCAAAAGTAGTCCATACAACATATATATATGTATGTGTGTGTGTGTGTATATATACGGTCTTCTGAATCTTTTATTGAGAAAAGTAGTGATGTTCAATTTGTGGAATATAGTATATTTGCCTTATGGCCTTTCATTTGTTTTACTTTAATAGTGCTTTGACCCCCTTTTTAAAGTCATCAATCCACATTCATTTGAATTGAATGGAAAAGAGCAACCTGAACAATTCTTTCAAATTTCACCTTTTCTGTTTCACAGATTTGGAACAGCAGGAGGGTGAGTAAATAATGACAGAATTATCATTTTTAGATGAACTATTATTTTAAGGAAAACAGCATTAGAACCACAGTCCTCCTTTATTCCGGCTCAGCCTTTTCCCCTCTAAAACCTGAGAGAGTTTGTGAGGGCTGGGGACTAGCCAGGGTCCCGGGGCTGAAGCTGAAGATCCAAGGGCCAGTAGAGGGCTGACGGGTTCCAGGGGCCACTGAGTCCCCGCGAATGAGATGCTGGCTGCAGAAACACTGACTTCAGAGCAGCTGAGAGCGGATTCTGCATCCGACCCGACATCACCATCATCTAAAGGCATGAGGAAGGAGAACGGCTTCTGCTGCTTGACCTCCGGTGTGCTGGTCTTTTTATCTCGCTTCTCTCTTCCAACACTTCCTCTCTCCATTTCATCTGCTGCTGAGAGAATGTTCTCACCCTCTGAACTCCGATCTTTCACTTTCCGTCTCGCTCTTCGTCTTTCCTTTTCCTCATCTTCATCTCTCCGTCCTCCCTCTCTGCCCCTCAGTGTGCCCGGTAAGCTCCGTGATCGTATCTGTTGCTCTCTTTTCTTGCCTGTTGTCCGGGAGCTGCCCACCGTGCTAACGTCAGCCCAGCCCTGCTCGCCATCAGATGCTCCCCTGCTCTCCTTCGCTCCTCTTCCTCTGCTCCTTCCTCCTGATTCCCTCCTTCCTTTCCCCCTCCTCTCTCTCCTCTCTTGTCCACCTTCATCCACCTCTCTGCTGCTCCTCGGAGGACTGTGATCTGGTGTGGATGCATGCGGCTCCTCAGGGCAGAGGGAGGAGGGGGAGGTGACCTTATCTTCACGGTCTGAGTTGGAAAGAGAAAGAGGGAGAGAACACACATAAGAACATTCCAGACCATCAGATCAGACCACTGTCATATAAAATTATAAAAAGGAGCGTCAGATAAGGTTTGGATGAAGGAGAAGTGGGTGGATGAAAGACATGTGAGATGCCAGTGACTGTTCTGAGATCAGTGAGGGAATATTGCCTGCTGTAGTCTTGTGATGGTGTTTGATGTGCGTTTGAAGCAGATTTTTTAATTTACTTGTACACTTAAATAAACCACATTACAGTATTTTAATGAGACACTTCTAATACATCAGGCTTTTATCTGAGAGGGTTCCCACACCTTACTGGAGAAGAAAAAACTCTTATATATTTATACTTTCATGGCTTTATAAGATTTTATTTTACCTTATGTTTCCATGGCCTGAAAAATCTGTTTTACAATTTTACAAATTGCAATTTTCATTACTTTGGGAACCCTGGTCCAATTTTTCCTTAATATAAAATTTATGATGCCTCTATTTTATTTTTGGCCTTTTTACTTTTGTTAAGGGTACAGTGGTGATATGACAGAAAAAGAAAATAATGACTAGAAAGACAGATAGAAATGGCGTTAGAAAATCAGGATTCGTGAGCCACGATCAAACTTTGCTGTCACCTACACCAGCATCACAGCTCAACGTACCACAGCCTGTTTACTAACCATTAGTTGATGTTTTTTTACCTAAAGCCACCAATGACAACGTAATGAAACATGACCATAGAAACAAACAATTTATGGAAAAAGGCAAAGCGGAATGAGAAGTACAAGATCACAACGTGAACGAAAAGACACAACAGCACAACCAACAGGAACGGTTACCAACCGCGAGTTTTCTGTCCGGCCGATGACATAGAAGCAAGGCTCACCCTGCTTGGAGTTAGTCATACAAAGAGATAAGCTGGAAAGCTCCACTGGAGAAGGATTCAAGAGAAGCAACAAGCACGAAGAGATCGTGAGAAACAGAAGAGAGAAAAAGTCAAGAAAGAAGAAGAACAGGCAGCCAAAATGAAGAGAATTTTAATCCAGACTAGAATAAACTAGATCTAACCAACTGAATTTTTAAAATCCATCCACCATTATCCCTGTCAAAAGTTATTTTATGATTATAACCTTTTATAATCATAAAGAATCTTTTATCTCTTTATCCGTGATTCTCTTCTTACCGTAATCAGGAACATATCCGTTGCCTTTCTTCAGCACAAGGTGTATCCGGTTTCCACCCTTCCGGATCTGTTCGACAGCCTGGCTGTGTGTCATCCCAGATGTGCTGTCTCCATTAATCTCAACCAGCTGATCACTCACCTGCAGCACGAGTCGGTAAAACGCTTTACAACAACCAAACTTCCCAATCCCAGAATGCATCAGCATTATCCATAACATGACTCCTCACTGAGTCACATTTGCAAACACTTTCACTTATTCCTTTGCCTTTATCCAACAAAACAACTTACACTGCACATAGACTATACAATTTATTAATTTGTGTGTTTCTCTGAAATCGAACCCTTGATTGTGCTGTTGCTACCGCCAAGCTCTAGCTTTGTCAAATACAGTGTTTTATTCACTGGTATCTTAATAAAAACAATGAGATGTATTTGTGTGATGGTTTTGTGTGTGTACTGACCTGTATTTTCTGACTGCGAGAGGCCGGACCGCCCTCCATCAGGCCAAGCACATACAGACCCATGTTATATTCACTTCCACCTCTCAGACTAAAACCAAACCCAGTTGGGCCTCTGTCTAAATCCACGCTGTAGTAGTGAGAATCCTGCAGATAGAGAAACAGATGTAGAAAAGATAATGTCTTCATAAGTCCTGCAGTGTTTCGTGCTGTACTGCTTCTGAAATGATTTGAAATGGCTTTTTCTTAATTCTGTTTTATTATTATTGCTTTTTATTAACTATTATGCATGCAGTTTTTATGATCTCAAATTAATTACACATTACATGGAATTTGTACTACATGGATAATTTGTACTTTATTATAAAAATTCATTCGTTACACAGCAGGACGATTAGAATTAACTAGTCTAGATAAAAAAAACTGCAAGAAAACGGGATATTATAATGGTGTTATATGACCAATCTAATATACTTCCTTTCAATGTACATTCATAAACATTTAAACTTATAATCTTAAGGTAAAAAAAATCTTTGCTGTGTATTATGCTTTATCTACCATTGCTTTCGATGTGCATGTCTTTTACTTTACCTTCTGCTTGGATCGATGTCCTTTTCTTGACCGGCTCTCAGCATCAAAGTCAGAGAATTCAGGCAGATTATTGTCTGACAGAAGTATGAAGAACATATTAGCCAAGCACATTCCAATACGTTACCATTCAACAAGGGGCTGTGCACCAGCGCCCTCTTGTGGTGTCTATGAAAAATACATCTCTCTCTCTACATATAGTGCATGACTTTAGAACATGACTTCAGAACTTTTGCATACGTGTTATAATTTATGCAAATTAATTTGGTTATAATTCCACTGGGAGAAAATGTAACATTTCAGGTTTAAAACATGAAAGTATATTAGTGTGTGTTTAAGTGTGCATACTAGTGTTTGATCGTGGTATAATGGTGAGTCTGAGTGTGTTTCCAGCTCTGCGCAGGATCTGTGCGAGGTCTCTGTGAGGCAGGGTGACCACCGATCGGCCCTCCACAGCTTCTAACTGATCCCCTGGCTGGATCTGACCACTGCGCGCTGCTGGACTCCCCCGCCGCACTGTCACAAACCTGTGACACACCAGAGACGAGGCTGTAGAGACAGAGAGAGGAAAGTGAGATCTTCTCATCATTGAAAACTACACTAAACTCCCAAAACTTCTGTAATAAATTACTCTATTGTGTCACAGGTTTTGTGTAAAGGTGCTATACATTGTTCTTCATGATGCCATAGAAGAATCTTTTTTGGTTCCCTAGAGAACCTTTAAGTAATAGGTTTTTTAAAAGAAACATTTCTTTTTTCACATTTTATAGTCTGTAGAACCTTTATTTCCACTACCAAGAATGTTTTGTGCAACAGAAAGGTTCTGCGCAAGTTAAAGGTTCTTTAGGGAACCATACAGCGTGACAAACAATCTTTGTGATGTTTTCAGTGTGTAAAACTCTGTTTTGTGTCTAGATCAAAGCACTATTGTTATAAGAATTTATTTTTGTTGAGACCCCATGTAAACTTTAAAAGACAAAAACATTGTTCAACACACATTTATACATTCCAGAACAGGGAGTTTCCAGACAAACTCCACCAGAATTTTTCCTATCAAAAAGAACAAACTTGGTATAAATCACTGGAACAAACTGTTGGCCAATAGATAAAATCCTTCTAAACCCACGTAATAGAAATTAATCGTTTCTTGTTTGACATTCATTCTTGGGTCTCAAGCTTAATGTCTGACACAAACCTTGTTTTTTTTTACTTCACACTTATTCTTTTATTTCAAATATACACTTCAGTTCATAATTTCAGTCTTTTATTTCTGATAGCTAAATGTTATAGCCTAGTTCTTAATCTTAAAGACTGTGTACTGTCTATAATGTTATTATATATACATTTGTTATATGAAATTCTAATATTATTGTAATGTTATATTATATTATAATGTATATAATAATTTATAATATAATATTACAATGTTAATGTATGAAGAAAGATGTGAGAGATACAAGCAAAAAAAAAAACAGAAACACACAGAGCACAGTTCTGTCCTCTCTGTTGACATGCCCACTGGCTGATCAATCGACCTGTTTGTATTGACGTGCACGAAACTTACAGCACCAGAACATGTTAAAAAACGACAGACATGAAACTATTGTGATCTAGGTCGACAGTGACAACATTAGACCAGTTATCTGTGATCTAAATCAATTTATTTTGTGTTTTCTAACAGTGTAGCGACAAAATAGATCAAGATAGGACCACACAACACTTACAGCTGGCTGTGTCATTGTGGGAAAAATTGTGGCTAATCTGTGCTTAATCATCTGTGAAAGCTTTCTGGCTAATACTGCCCTAAACCTCTTGCACAACGACAGAATTAGAGTTCTGCTCACTTCTGATGACTTTTTTTACTGAAAAAACTGCAAATATGAAAGGGTGAATTTCCAGTTTTTAAATGTTCTACACTTTTATGAAGCAGTAGTTTGAACCCATACTGATACTGGTCTCACTACAGACTCAAAAGTAAGGACTTTCATCACCGCGAAGTATCACCCTCTTAAACAGCTGTGGGGATAGTGCCATCATCACACGTGTGTGTCCCTGTGGAAGCTCTGACAGGATGTTAATAGGAAATGGGGGAATAATCAGCAGGAAACACAACTGCACTGACACAGTGGGCAGCAGATATGAATAAACGTATCAAACGCTTCATAAAAGAAGAAGCATATGCTGGAAATGTTCTTCTAATTTACAGCCTGCTGTGTCTTCGAATATGAGCCAAGAAACACTCTTTCTCTCACGATGAAAGTCCTTTTGGATCTGTGCGGGGTGTGATGCAACAAAACCACGGCCAATCAGAACAGGCGATCAGAACAGTCACATCCAATCAGAGATGCTGATCAGAACAGTTACAGCCAATCAGGATAGTTGATCAGGACAGTCACCGCCAATCAAAACAGTCACAGCCAATCAGAACAGTCAAAGAAAAAACTCACATTCACAACGCTCAAAACTAAGCATACATACCTTGTGTTTCATGACTTCCTTTTATCATTCACCACACTGTATGTTCTGTGATATCTAATAATGTTAAGTTTCACAATCAGTATCTTATTATCTTTGTTTAGGTCAAAACAAAGATTAACATGAAAGTCATATTTGGATTATTGTGGTATAATCTATTTTTAAAAAAACCTGCACTTATTACCAAGAATACACAAAACAAACGACAGTTGGTCACTTTATATGTCGGTCAGATGACCTTTTCCTGTCTGAGCGGGCGGTTTTTGGCCAGAATAAGCTGCAATGTGGACCCGACCATATGCTGTTAGTTACAAGTCTGGCTACCTGAGACTAACCACAGAGGATGTAACAGAAGCAGATGCACAGAGTGGAAGAGGACAATATTGTGCCCTAAATAAATTGGGAACTTTTGGCTGAGCAATAACATTACCGTGTGTGTGTGTTTTTGTGTTTGGTCTGAAGTGAGAGAATCAGTAGAGCGCAGGTGAACGTGTTCAGTGACTTCTGAAGCGTGTTGAGGTGAAAGAGACGTTCTCTCGGCTTTTAGCATCCCCACTTATCCACAACTATGTCATTAAGTGCTGCCAATTATTACCAAACCTACATTATTCATGAGTCTGTTTATTATTCATAACACATTCATGCATTATTCATAGGGTTTAAAACATCTTTGTTAATGAGCACATTGTTCTGCGGGTTATTTATAGAGGTGATCTTATAGAGCAAAAAGATATAAACTGTTATTCTGTTTATAGAGAGGATGTATTTAATAAACAACACATTCTGTAATGCGTTCAACAGAGATAGAAAGAGAGAAATAACAGGGATGAAAGAGGGACACAGCTGCCCATGACCCAGCTGCCTGAGACAGACAGAAAGAGAAAGAGAAAGAGAGAGAGACTATGTGGGATTTGTCTTTATCACTGAACATTAGTGTTATAGCTTCATAAAACGTGTGGTGTTGGTTGCATAACCATTATCAAACACTTCCTATAATCCTACAAACCCCCACTAACATGAAAGACAAAACACAGAGGTGCACACATGCTCTCAAAAGCTCAGCACATCATCTCAAATCTTTATAACACTCAACACACAGTATACCTCAACACTGACAAGGGCATTTAAGCACAATAAGCACAAAAGAATGATAATATGATGCATAACATATTCATCAAAACATCTGTAAAATTATACACAAATATTGCTCAAATAATGCCTTGTTAAGAATAGTTGTGCCATTACTGTAAGTAATTTGGGAGATAACATCCCATAGACCGACTCTGAAGAAGACACTCAAGCCACATAAAAGGAATAAAATATCACTCCCAGGAAACCATGCACTAAATCCTTGCAACCACATAGCAACTCCTAGGAAACCACACACAAAGCCCTAGCAACCACATAGCAACACCCAGGAAGGCACACACAAAGCCCTAGCAACCACATAGCAACACCCAGGAAGGCACACACAAAGCCCTAGCAACCACATAGCAACACCCAGGAAGCCACACACAAAGCCCTAGCAACCACATAGCAACACCCAGGAAGCCACACAGAAAACCAAATCAAACAACAAATATCTAAACATCAAACACTGACATCAAAAATCAAACACTGACACACATAGGTAAGTACAAACAGGAGCAAAACACAAGTCAAACTTTAACTGCTCTTACAACGTGAGGAATAACTGGGTCACACTTCATAGCTTTTACACAACACCTTGTCTCTGTTCACCTCAGCTTTGCTCATAAGCTTCTGTTATTTTCACGTCTGGGCAGATTTTCTCTGAAGTGCAGGCCAATGAACCACATAAGAGCCGGTTTTACACACACCATGGGCTGCAGAGGAAGAACAGAGGATCTGTGTTTTGGAAACAGAGTTCAGATTGAGGTTGAGAGCAGATGGCTGCTACCATTCTAATAAAACTCCTCATGCATAGAAGCTGACCTGTTGGTCTCTCACACACACGTTCAGCTAAAATAGAGACTTGTTCTTAAATTTAATTCATTATCATTATTATAGCATTTTTCAAAAAGGCAGATCTTAACTGACCTAACTAAAATCTTCTGTCAAGTACACACATACACACACACACACACACACACACACAGCATATAGAGAACACACACGGTACTAAGAGTAAACACACAGATGCAACACTGAAACTAACAGAGACTCATTATCAGAGCAACAACACTCAGACTATTTCATATCAGGCCGACCCTGCAGAAACAAACAAAATCAGCTCTAAAAACTCTCTGCAGTGTGACACACAAGCTAATGCTTTTCGCACACACATGCTACACGAGCACACGCACAACACGCATTAACGAAACGCAAGACAAATGTTACGTGAACATAGCGTACACAAACAAGCATTATCACATCCCCTTGGGGACAAACACGCGAAGCAAAAATCTGTTTAATATTTAATCTCATCCATCTTATTAGCTTTGGCGTGTAAACGCGCTCGAACGAATGATGCAAAAACTCACATGACAAAGGGAAAACACGCTCAGCTAATGATCCAGAACCCGTGTTCTCTGTTAACATGGATAAGCATTACAAGACCAAGAACAACACGTTCTCAACAAAACCCGGCATACAGCAACGCCTTGGGAATATCAGAACAGAGGACACAGATAAGAAAGTGTGTTGGTCTCACACACTGAACATCTCTACAAATGACTTCATGGAGATGATCTCACACACATGAGACATCAAGAATGAGCAGCTTATTACATTCATCCATTTAACTGATAGTCAGGGCTGTAACTTCATTGGGCCCTGCCTTTCCAGGGACCCGCTATAGTCATGTTCTATGGTACCGACAAGGTTCTTCAAAGAATACCAAGACATATAGTCCAAGATTATAGAATTAACTAGATGTTATGGTTCTATTAGTGTGAATGAGGGGAAATTGCAAAAAAAGGGGGAAAAAGCCAGTAATCTATTTTTAAACAGTAAAATTCTCTATGGGAGGGGCTCTGTACAGAGTTTTGCAAGTCATAAAAGCTAAATCTGAGTTTAAGAAACAATGTATTGTACAGATAATGTCAGACTTGATCCATTTTTGTTAGTGATAGAGTAACATGCATGTTAGGCTAGTAATATTTGTAAATCTGAATTAAAGCTTATTTTTCTGTTCACCTGTATGTAAACACGAATTTGGATCCATTCGCTGTGTATGAAACGGAGAGAGAGAGATAAAAAGAGAGAGATAAAGAGAGAGAGTGTGTGTTCATTGCTCAAGCACAGAGGAATTAAGTCTTTCTTTGGCACTGCCCGCCATGGCCCAGATGAAAATATTTCAGGCATGTGTGTGTCCAGGTTAACCCAAGCACAAAGTATGAGGAGTGCAGAGACGCAATCACAGAAGGTAATCTTCAAAAGAACTGCCCTGGAGAGCTCAAAGACTTGAGATACAATAAAACACAAACAAACATCCTGCTCTCTCTCAAACAAGCAGACTGTTCCCTGCACCTGAAAACATGCTGAGAGTCTCAGCTCAAATCACAGCGCTTTAGAAAAATGATCCAGGAAATATTTTAAAGATCACTATGAACCACCACTCCCAGCTAACAGGGAACGTTCTCAGAACATTCTCTCAAAGTTTTCAAAAAAGTTCTTGTAGTAACGTTAGAGAACAAGTAGCTACAGAATTAAAAAATCTATAACCAAGCAAAAATGTTCATATAACTTCTAAAAAACTGGATGTTTTGAGCATTTTTTGAACCTTCAAAATGACATTTTTGTTACTAATGGAAACATTAGGGGGACGTTTTTACAACCTAAAATTGTAAACTGGGACTGCCAGTGATTGAGCTGCAATATGAATACTGAACATGTCAGTAAAACTAAAACACAGTAGCTGGGTCAATAATTGCCAGAACACAAACGAGAAAAGAAAGTATTTACGTTTTGCGTCCTTCACTGTTCTCAGTGCAGACTGAAGCCTTTCCAGCATGTTGACCTGAAAAATCCAGATTATATCCCAAGAATTCCTGATTTACATGTGATGTTAAAAACCAATGAGAAAATCTAGAAAAGAAAGAGTGTGGAAGCTCTTCTCCTCACAGCAGAAACACTGAGAGCAGCTGCACTGACTAAACTGAATTGAGGAAAAAAGAGAGAGGGTGAAAAAGAGGAAGAGAGAGAGAGGGAGAGAGAGAGCTGGCAGGAGGGATGGTGAGTGAAAGCGTGACAGAAAATATGTGAAAGAGTGATTTAATACTACACTGAATCCTCTCACAAAAGAAGGGGCAGTGTGTATGTGTATTTATGTACACACACACACACACAGATAAATATATATACATATATCCAAGTAACAGAAGTAATTTCATAAACACCAAAAACTGTACAACATTCATTACAAATATTGCCTGTGTGTTTTTTAATACTGTGATAATAGCTGTGAAATTTTTACTTGTTGGAAAATGTGAAATCTGACTTTTATAGCAATAAAAAGAAAGCGTTCTTTCTGTGTGAGTCCACTATTATTCCATAACAAACACTATACAACCACAATTTAATTGATCTAACCTTTTTTTAATAAACCTCTGGGTCTATGTACCTATTATTGTAAAATGAATCGATGCATTTGCACGTCTAGTTATCCTAGTTCTGCAAGAAATATGACTCCTGGTTTAAACGTTTAGAAATCACAGCGTGACTTCTCAAGCACAGACAAACCTCAAGAACTCGTTTTTAGAATATCTCTGGCCTTTTTGTCTGCAAAACAATGAACAATAAAGGCAGACAAACAACAACTGAACATAATTCACTAGAAAAGAAACAGGAAAAACTGCTCACACAGGAAACCGTTCCAGTCATTTGAAGTGGAGCTACAGCGCATACATTGTTAAACACAAACCATGACCTCAGGAGAACCTAAACTTATCTTACATTCACAAACACTTCCTTCAACCTTCAGAGAGGTTTAAAAATGCAATAAAAGCACATTTTTAACCGATAAAATACAACTAAATACGATGATATAAGTACATATTAAATCTACGACGTAAATCATAAATTAATGTGCAAATTAGGGATTTTCTGAGCACATGCTTATTGCATAATCACATGACTCACATGAGCAACATGCTTTGAGGGGGAAAATGCCCTTTTCTGAGAAAAATCTTTTTTTTTTTTACAAATTTCACCTGGGCTTCAGATATGCCGTATTACAGCCGCACTCTGTGATAAGCACTATTCTTTCTAAGCATTGCCCTTGATTTTGATAGAAATTTTATACGTAATGTTAACATTCAGTAAAATTTACTATCTTTTTCACTTCTGAATACAGACACAAGGTCACATTTTTACCAAAAAAAAAAACAGCACAAATAAAACAATATTGCCCTTGAAACACCAGTTAAATGTAATGTTTCTCTCCATCCAAAACAGTAAATAACCATTCAAATATATCTCTTAGAAGTACTTTTATGCTATATAGACAATCGTATCAGGACCTTTCTAGACATGGGTTACAAAACCTGTGTATACATTCATGTTTGTTTCTGCACTTATTTTACATGATACAACTAAGAAAGTTTAGTTTAAAAATGTAATGTACAACCGGGTTATATTAAAGCCAGATATTTGTATTACGTTCCTCTCTGATACTTGCTAAAAATGAAAACTGCACAACTGACTGCATTTAAAGGTGCACAAATAAATTTATATAAGGTTTTACAATCTGAAAAATGAACAGTACTTAAAAATCTGTTTACTGCATAATGATGATCACATTAGATGTTTTATTCTGCATAAAATTGCCCCCACCCATGCTGGTTGCCATGTTAGGTCACATGACCAACTGAATATTACTCCCTTTATCTCTCTGTAAGCTAATCATGAGTGACTTAAAACTTTTGCTTTTTGTAATGCTGCATTGACAGCAATATGTGTTAGTATAAATTTTACTGTAATATTGTCCAGAAAATGACATATATATGCACCATACATATCCAAACACACAGATCACGTTATCAACAGTCTGTACTTACACCCATTCGCTACATCTTGGGAGGCGATGACAAACCCGAAACCTTCTCCTGGTCTTCGTCTCAGCTCCACCTCCATCGCTCTGGAAGGGGCTCCTGGCCTACCGTCTGCATGGCTTTTGGACACGGCTCCAAGGTTAGAGACAGCATTTCGTCCCCACTGACCAGTTCCGTCCTCAACCCCAAGCCAGTCTCGGGGCTCCAGGGTCAACGTCACAGGCACAGAGTCCAGGAAGCTGGTGCTCTGTACCAGGTTGGGGAGGTCACCGCTGGGCGAGGAGGGCGAGAGGGTACTCTGGCTGGGCACAGCACCATCAGAGGAAGGGGAGGTCAGATCAGGGGTGCCCAAGGAAGGAGGAGGTCTTTTATAGGCATTTGGAGAGCCTGGTGAGCAAAGAGGACCTGAAGGAGAACAGGACCAGTAGTAGATGATAGGGCTGAATGGTATAGTGTGCCATAGAATACACTGAATAGTATACCTGTTAGCATTATGTAAGTAGTATGTGTAGTACACAGTGTGCAGTATGCTCACCTCCTCTGTAAACCAGTAATACCACCTCACCCTGTTTGGTATGTTCTTGTAGCACCCTCTGCACCTGATAAAAGAAAGACCACAGATGAAAAGATTAATATTTTATTTTTTTTAAAACACAAAGCTGAACACAACACAATGGAAACATTTTAGAGAATTACTTGCGCAAAGCTGAGGCTCTGCACATCTGCGCCGTTGATTTTGATAATGGCGTCCCCTGGCTGTAGGGAGGGGCACTGCCGCCTGTCCCAGACTCTCTTCACCACCGCTAGCTGCCCTCCCTGCCCCCCAGCCGTCACACTGAAACCCATACCCCCTCCCTCGCTCCTGCCCAAGGCCACAGGTACCAGCTCACCCCCACCCCCACAGCCTACCCCACCCGGGGCTCCAGGGGACCCTAGGCCTCCCGGGAGAGGCCGTGGGGGGTTGTTGGCTGGACACCCATTAAAACCACAGGGTGGGAGCTCAGTTGGAGGTGCAACGGCAAGAGATGTTTGGGGCATGGGAGGTCGCTGGGTGCTGGGCGCCCCGGGTGGTGGGGCGGTCTGACCCACCTCGGGCTGAGGAAGGGGTAACGTGGCAGAGGAGATATCGCTCTCGGAAGACTTGGAACTGTGATGGGCGTGAGAGGGAGCCGGAAGAGAGTTGTTGTTGTAGCTTCGGACAAGAGAGGCTCTGGGTGAAAATTGGAGAAAAAAGTAGGTTGTAAAAAGAGCAGGAATGTAAAAGAAGCAATTAAACTCTACTGGCATTTTTAAAAAAGGATGAGCCAATTTCTTGCTTCAATAGAAAATACACAAACTAAACAGAAAACTGCCTTTGTTTAGAGGATTTGTAAGGGCTCATGGGTCACCTACTGTATTAATAATATGTATTAAATATGTAAAATAGGTGTTTGTTATCCCTTAAACATGCTGTTCTTCCTGTCCAAAGCATTAAAATAACTTGTATGCCAATATATTAACTTCTATCAAATCTTCAGAATCAATTTGTCCTGCTTTAAGATCTAAATTTGCCTTTCTAGTTACCTGCGTGTGACGACAGAGCTGACCTCCGTATCGCTGTGACTGGAGCTCATTCTGTCTGATAGGGGAGGGGCATTTGATGAAGGCACTGCCCCCAACCCTATAGTCCCTCCCACTCCATTTCCATTGGCCATCGAATAGGAAGTTTGGGGTGCTGTGTTTCCATTAGCATCCAGAGATTCTTTCTGCATGCGGGGGTAGAAGCTGTTGTGATGGGACATGGAGCGGTTGAGGTTCGCCATGACATGCTGGTGTCCATCGAGATGTTGAGGCTGGGATTGGGAGGAACCAGGGTTAGCAGGATTGGAGCTTTTTGGATCAGAGGGAGAGGAAAGGCTGGTTTTGGGGCAACCATCAGGGTTGTAAAGCATGGGGTAACCTCGACGGAGAACCACGTCTACACTGTGGCCCATGGGGACGGATTTCAGCATTTCGACCACTTCTTTATGAGACAGACCCAGCACACAAGTATCATTAATGTACACCAGGATATCCGCTGAAGAGAAGAGAAAGCAAAAGAGATTTCTGTCATTTTATTTGTGAATAGTATGAAGAAGATCATCAGCTCTGATCTGATTCTAAGTTTGAGACTACACATGTTAGACAGGTCATATTATGACTTTTTTAAATAAGTAGCTGTATGTACTACATACACATACTCAGAACTCAAAAACCTCCAACTAAAAAAGCATTTATTTACATTAAAAAAGGAAGTCTTCGCTAAATATTGACACTCTTCCAACAGCAACTGCATAAGAAAAAATATAAAACAAATATGCATGATATGACATCTCCTTTTAAGGAGAAGTGTGTATTTGGGTTTGGCAGCACACGTGAGTGGCCAGTGGTTTGTGTAAAACAGTCAGATTAAACCCACAGGCCCATCTGGATTAAGATCAGATCATCCGATTCAAGCCATGAGACCTTCTCAATCACCTAATACACACACACAAACACACACACAGGAATTCTACACTAATCCAGCTTTAAAAAGTTCACAGTTTAAAAAAAAGGATTGGAGGGATGGAGAGATAGATTAAAATATGTGAAAAGAGAAAAGCAAAGCTTGTTTTCTCTTGGTAAAATCCATCTTTTATCCATCTCTCTCTCTCTCTGATCATTTCATCGTTTCTCTCCTGGTTTGTCAATCTGTTTGTCTATACAGGATTGAAGTTAATTCCGGCTCTACGGTGCTTTTCTTTCTCTCTAAATGTAAAGTAAGGACATCACATCACATATAACTGCAATGTCCTCACAGTCCCTGTACAAACCAATGTTTATTATTAAATTATTATGCCTGTCATAAATCCATAAATATTTAAAGAAGTGACCTCTGGAAGTGTCATCTTCTGTTTGCAGATTTACACCGCAGAAGCTAAAAGCAGAAGAAACATAGCAGGCGGTTTTCAACAGAGAATGAAGCTGTTTTCAACCAATAAATAGGCTGGTAGTACAAATCCACAATTTCATCTAATTCTCAAGTGTTAATTTGAAAGAGAAATTTCACCAGATCTTTACATACACAACAAATAAAGCCATAAATAAATAACGCTATAAAGCCAGAACACTGATCACAAACCTTTCAAACTGATCAGAAAACTTTTATCAAAAACCTTTCAAACTCTCCCTTAGTCTGTTTATTGGAAAATCAAAATATATTATTCATTCCCTATATATAAATATATTCCCTTAATCTGTTTTCTAGTAGAAATCAAAATATATTTACAAGATAATGATACTTATTTTGAGAGATTATATTTTGAATTAAGTTCTGGATTTTACTCTTTTTAAATTTTTTAAAAAATTTATTTATTTTTTATTTAAACCTCACTCATAAAGTTTACTAAAATTTCTTAAAAAAGGAATAGGCTATAAAATAAATATCATAAAATAAAGATATAGTCTCAAATACAGCATTTTATGAGTATTTAAAAAATAATAAAGAAAATGTCCTTAAAACAAAATATCTGCAGAACCGTGTCATCCACTGTATGAACCAGACAAAATAATTAAAAAATAAATGAATCTAATTCCCATTAAAATGTTGTTTTGTGTGGTCAGCCCCAGCTGTGTATTTTATCGGGCACAGTTCAAATAAGCTCTTTCAGCCTCACCTGTTTTCAGTGCAGATGGACCTCCAGGGGTGACGCTGTACACCTGCAGAAACTCTCTAGGTCTGCTGCCACCCACAATGTTGAAGCCAAACCCACGAGGCCCTTTTGACAGGCGGGTGTGTATGGAATAGCCCTTCAATTCTGATGGTTGGTCTGTGAACGCAGGTACTGATTCACAAACAATACGCACACACACACACGCACACAAACACACACACACGCAATTAGGTATCTGTACATGGATGCTTAGCCCACAAGTTCCTGCAATGCCTTTAAGGTAGATGTTAGACCACACAACAGCTGAGCAACAGTGCCATCTGCTGGTGTGAGGGCTGTACTGCTTACACTCTGTGTAATTCATTCACACAAATTATATAGGTGAGATTCTGTGGCACCCTCAAAAACACTGGTGATGACCGGAACAAAATACCACTATATGACTTGCACTAATTTTGTTATACAATGTATGCATTCTGTACATATTATGCAAATATTTCATATGCATGGAATATATGGATGATATACTATTACATTTGTCAAAATGTGCACTATAGATGAGACCGCACTGTGCCGAGCACACATATCCTGTGTGACAAACTAACCATCCATCCATCAGGGTCACAGGGAGAGCTGGAGCCCATCCCAGACTATCTTAGGCTAAAAGCAGGGAAACACCCTGGACAGGTGGCCAGTCCATTACAGGGCACGAATTAACCCATTTGAAGAAAAAAGTAAAAATGAATCTCAGAATTTTGTAGTATTTGGTATATCCACCTTTTGCTTTAAAAACAACAAACACTTAATCTGAAATAAACTCCATAAGATTGAAAAAACATGCTATTTTTGTGCAAAACCTGATGTTCCATGTTATCCCAGCATAATATGAGCACACACACACACACACACACACACACACGTGAACAGTGACAGGCACGATGACTTCTGATGATCGTCTGGCTCAGAAGAGACGAGAAATCAGACTCTTCTCAAATATAAGAGTGTGCTATGAGTGATAGAGAAGAAAGAGAATAGAGGATAAGGGTTGAAAGACAAAGGAAAGAGGGATACGATGAAGGCCTGAGACAAAGACTAAATGGCTTCAGGATGGTTTGTCATTAATCTTGGTTTGAGTACTGGAGAGAGAGAAAGAGAGCGAGAGAGAGAGAAAAAGAGCGAGAGAGAGAGAGAGAGCAAGAGAGTGTTTGGGGGGCAAAAGTGGAGAGGGATACACATTTACACTCACACTCGGTCTTGCTGACAATCTCTTTGCCCTGAGTCCTTGGGTCCAGCCAGCTTGTGGTCTTTGAGTTATGGCTGAAAGATGAGAGAAATTTATGACTTTTTTTCCACAAGGTTTCATCAGCATCTTTAAGATGAAATATAACAGCAGTTTTGGGAGTAATCAGCATTAAGAGAACTTAATTTTCATGGATAAAGGCAAAGGTTGATGTGTATCTTAAATAGGGATGGGAATCTTATTTGTGGGTGGAATTTTAATGATTCTGGTTCCTATTCCAATTTCTTAATGGCTCCATTAATGATTCTTTTTTTTTAATTTTAGGGAAGAAAAATCTTATTTGTGAAAAGAT
Organism: Ambastaia sidthimunki; assembly: GCA_036877625.1. NCBI lineage: Eukaryota > Metazoa > Chordata > Actinopteri > Cypriniformes > Botiidae > Ambastaia > Ambastaia sidthimunki. Next base: position 53,530 of record JAZGTK010000317.1, read on the forward strand.
TAAAATCATGAATTCAACACTCAATAGTTGATTGGCGACAGAATGCAAGACACATCGCTACCTTAGAATTATAAAGTTCTATCTGTGTTTTGACCAGTTTTGAGATATTGAGGTTTCAAGTTTTTGGATTGTATATACCAAACTTACAGAGGAAAGGCTGGTTATGTTTTTCAAATTAAATACCCAAAATGCATTTTTTTTTTAAATAAAACAGCTTTAATAGTGTCAATAAGTTATATTAGAGTAAGAATACTCTAACATAACTTAATAGAGTTAATATAACTTAGTGTCAATAACTCAATTTTGACAAAAATGTCAGACAGGTGACTGATGTGCATTGCATATTTTATAGTCTTCCGTCTACATTAGTTCAACAAAGTAAACATTCCAAAACTGGCAATTGAAAAAAATCTGATCAACTATTTCTGAATCATATATTAAAGAGTTCTAATTAATGGCAGGGTAGGTAGAAAAAAAGTAAAGTTGTATAAATATAAAGTTGTATAAATATAAAGTCGTATAAATCTCCATAGATAGCACAGGACTATAAAATGTGCCTACCTTTCAGAAACAGGTTTTCAATTCCCAACCCTAATCTTGAAGTTTAAATCAAAAATCAAATCTGACGTACACGGACATCATGTCAATTTTGAGTAAAATCTTTGATTTCCGGAGGAAGAAAATGACCTTCTGTGTCTATTTTTCCTTACTCTATTGTCCCGGTCTTTGCACTTCTCTCCCTACCACTTTTCCCCACAATCCTTTCTTCAATTTTCCTTCTCCTCCTGCTGACTCACTTGATGTAATAGGGTTCGCCCGTGTCACTGAACGCCAGCTCCCAGTTTTCAGGCAATGCCCCTCCACGTGCTCCGTTCTCCATGGCAACCCCTCCATCCCGCCCACCGCCCGAGTCCCAAGTCTGATTAGGTGAGACAATTGTGGTGGGAGGGGCACTGCTGGCTCCTGCAGACCCCGCTGGGAATCAAAGAGCAGAGTACAGTGAACATGACACGAGATGTGGCCGTCTCATAATCTTGGGCAACCTCAGGCCAGCAAGAGGTCACACTGTTCATGTTATCCTGCTGTTGCCACATCTAACATTAGAACAGAGTCAATCCCAAACATGGGTCCATAGTAAAGATGCAATTTGTAACATTTTATGGTTAAAACTGTTAAAAAAAATCAGTTATTGAGAAAGTACACGACAGATAAGTGACCTCACCTTACCTTGATTCACAATGTTTGTTTATAATAATGATTTACAATTGGATGCTCTTAAGCTGATGTTCGATTTCCCTATGAAATGCCAGTTTGGCTTCAACATACTAATGAAAAGTATGTAAAGTAGCCTACAGTTTTATTTCAAACAGAGATGGCAGTAGAGAGACAAAAGATTGCCGCTTTAATCTAACAAAGAGATTTAGCATAGCACCAAGTCCAAGATACACTGTGCACAACATATATATTTGTCAGTAAATGGAACTGAAATCATAAACCATAACATCAACTGACATTATTACATAGTGCTCTGGAACACTCAATTCTGATTGGCCAATCACAGCATTCAATTATTTATGTATAAAAACCATTAAACTGTACATCTGACTGCTTCACTTGGCAACCAATCCTCTTACAGACAGCACTCTGCAATCTCTTCTCGCATGATCAGACTCAATACATTTTGAATAGATAATTCATGTAGATTTATTTATTATTATTTGGTAAGCAGTCATTAAATAAGCAAGATAATGTACAGTCAGCTGGTCATTATTGCAACATAAAGCCCTTCAGAATGATTCAATGCCCCTTAGGCTGATTATTTAGCAAAAATGACTGTACTGTATATTATAGCTGACTGTACATTATCTCTTACATAATCAACTGCTTTGAGATAGAGGCGAGATTTAACTACGTAACAAGTATGAGATCCGCTGCGTTTACGAAAAATGAAACCTAAAGAGGAGCATGGAAACTGAAGGTGTGGGATACACTGCAGATCAGAGACCCTGATGGAGATCTCAACAGATTCCTAAATTTAAACTGAAAGCAAGATACCTGCATTTACAAGTACTCATTAAATCATCTCAACTCAGTAGACATGATCTTTGCAGGCCTTTATCATGTACCTGACAGACCAGAGTCTTCCTCACTGTTGTCGCCTTCCTCCACGGCCTTCTCCAGGTTGCTGAGCGATTTGCTGCGGGTTCGAAAGTTCCGCAGAAGGTTTCGATGTTCCTGGTACGTAATTGGGGGGCTGTCTGGTCCGATGTGGACCGGTCGAGGCGTACCATAATAGTTTCCTGTGGGATAATTTAAGCCACAGTTTAGAATTGTTCCCTCCAACACAACCTTATCTGAAAATGCAAAGACAATGGCTTCAGACACAATGCATTATATGCAGCAACAGAGGCAGCCCTTGACAATATCATCTATTTTCAACCTCAAAGCTACCAAGTGTACGAAGTCCATTTCTAAGGCAGCCTGTGGAGGTGTTTCTTCAGTTGTGGGCCAGAACACAAGAACATGTTAATCGAAATAGTTTTGGTTAGTAGGCTTTTAAACTGACCTGGCTTTAAATTTAAGGTTGTAAAAACATTTCCATTAAATGTTAAAACAGATATTTTGAAAGTTTATTTCTAGGTTATAAGAACGTTTTTTTAACATTTTTAAAACATACCACTAACTACTGAAGAATAACATTTTTGCTATATAACATTGAAAATGTTCGATTAACGTTGCCGCAAAGCTTTGGGTTTTTAGAGAACGTTAATCAAAGTCTGAGAACTCAATTTAAGTTTGTTTTTATTAATTTAACCTTATGACATTAAAATTTCTAAAATTGTAAAACTTTTTAGTCAGATTTAAATCAGATTTCAAGACTTTTGGACCTCATGTTATCTTTCGAAGTGGAACTTTTTTGTGTCACCAATTTTGATGTTTCAGTTCCAGTTTTACATTTCATCACAATTTTGTCTGCTGGCGGCTGCAGCTGCCCTAGATCAAGCTATCTTTAAAACCCTTAATCACAGCTCTTCTGAAACTAATAAACCAACATGATGTTCCAGAGCTTTCTCAGCAATCAGATCAGCAGCATACTGTACTGTAACGTCCCTGATATTTATTATGACTAGTACAAAACTACAATTCATGCTATAAAACCACTAGGAGTGTGCAATCCTCGCTTAACCAGCTGATTATGCTACCGTACCAGAGCTACGTGTTTTACACATTGAGATATTTAACCACAACTCCTGCTCTGTGGTCTTATTTACAGCTAGAGAAAGAGATGCAATGAAGAGAGAGAGAGAGAGAGAGAGGGGGGAGATGGAGACAGGAAAACTGAAACAGGGATTACTGAGAAAAGCCTCTTTTCTCCTGTACAGAGTGGTAGAAAAGGAGGAGTGCGGTCTGGCTTCTAATTTTGAGGGGATGATTCATAGGTTTTGGGGCATCACTGCTCAGGTTTAAAAAACATTTTGTATTTATAGACATGTGAAACAAATACGGCCAAATGTTTGATCTTCAGTTCTAGTGCTGACTTCAACTGTAGGTATATTCTGATTACAATTATTTGTAGCTCAACTGGTAGACCATTGCGTTAGCAGCATAAAAGTTGTGGGTTCGATTCCCAGCAACACATACTCACATTTTAAACCTTGAATATACTGTAAGTCGCTTTGAATAAAAGCGTCTATCAAATGCATAAAATTTAAAAATGCACATTTGGAATGTTAAAAAGTTTAAATTGTTTCAATAAATATTGAACTTTTTTTCTAAATAACTTTGTGATTAATGAAAATGTGTTTTTATGATACAGTATTATGTAATTTTTGTGATGGGGCTAGTGGAAATGTTAGCAGTGTCTAAACTGAAATCTTTATTGGTCTGTAGTGACACAGTCAGTCATTGGACCGTGACCTTACATGCACCAATGATATGCCCTGTTACTACATGAGCCTCCAAAAACCAAATTTGCATAAAACCCTTTAAAATCAGACGCACAGACTACATGAACAATATCTTTCTTTCCCAGGACACAAAGTGGCGCAGCAACTTCAAAAACACAAGTCAGCAAAAATGTGTTCATAAATCCAAAAGCAGAATCTTTATAAGATATCAAAGTCTGATTTTAATTCTGTAACGTTTGTGTGGGAGTCCAAACAAAGCCATCGCTCAGGCATCGGTCCGCATTACACGCTGCTTCTCTCTCCATTACGCCTCTTTTCAGCTCTTTCCGCTAATAATGCTGGAGGACAGAACTCAGCCAGCACGGCACTTTTCTCCGCAGTCTGGAGGATGCTTCTCTTCGTTCTGATTGGCTGGAGCATTTGGAGTTTGGCATGCTGCCCTGACCCTCACCATGTGGTCATAAGCACACAAACTCGGCTAAACAACACCATATACATCTAAAACAAGGTGTGTCTTTTCTGTGTGTCTATTAATGCAGTTCATTTGACAGATAAATAAGGGCAAACTGAATGGTTTTGAAATTGCATAACGTGGCTTCATCTGTGGGCCAATCGATGCATTCAGTTTACACAGGAATACTGATATGTTGAAGGGCAGTGGATGTAAAGGAACAATAAAGGACAAAAAAGATACTGAATCTGACCTTTGAACTTCCCACTTTCCAGAAGGGCTCCAGACTCCTCCAGAGAGAAGAATTCCTCAATGGACACGAAGTTATAATCCACCCCTGAGATCTCTCCATCCCGCGGCTGTCTGGTTGTACCTAGATGAGGGGAAAGGAGATCAAAAATTTCTATAGCACATTTATATTGTACAATATAATAAATGTAATAAATATTGAAGTTGTTTTGAATAGTTATTCAACTTTTGGTTTAAATTTTTATAGGTTTTAAAATCTAATAACAACAATGTTTACTTTATTAGATTTTAAAGGCAGAGTACGCAATTTTTTTCCAGAAACATTTTTTTGTTTTGCTGGTTGAAAGTCTCTCCACATCCTGACAGCAATCAGTAAGTGGTCTAAATATATTTATATCAATATTTATCTTCTTTGACTAGCGCAGGAACCATAAAATGTTCATTCAATCATTGCATTTGGACCGAATGCAATGATAGGCTGTCCTACTTGCCTGTCAAAATATGTATTTGCATTATGTTCATGTGATGGAGAAGGCATGGCTTTGGAAATCGCTTTGAGGGGGGAGGTGTGATCGTACGATTTCAAAGCTAGGTTGCTATTGCTAGCTTCTCCAACACTGGCTACCCTACCTTTAAAATTAAAAGCCTGTGTATAAGACATTAAAATCAACACTTAAAAAGTTTAAAAGGTAGCAAAATGTTGTGGGTTTGTTCCCAGGAAATACAAGTACTAATAAAAATGTATACCTTGAATTCACTGTCGCTTTGGATAAAAGCGTCTGCCAAATGAATAAATGTAAATGTAAAATAAACTGCAAAATAAATAAAAGATAAAAAAATAAAAGCACAGTAGAAGTATTTAGCAAAGTATTAATAAAAAAACATAAGCATGATAAATGTTTGCTGACCAAATTCACAAAAAGTGAAGTTTTTTTATAGACAACAAGCCCTTTAAACTTCAAACTCAGAATATAAAAATAGAAAAGCCAATAGCTGTACTGACATGGGGCATTTTAAGAGTTTGTCCATTATTTTTTCATAAAGTTGCATCTTCCCTTTACTAAAAATCTAATGCATCTTTGAAAAAGCTCCAGATGACATCACCATAAGGCCTCCTGCCTGTCGCTTTGATGTTTTCACATTTGGAACCACAGAGAAATCAGAGTCACAGCTGTCACACTTGTACACAGGACACATAGTGAATTGATTGGCCTTGATGAGAAAAAGAGGTGGAGCTAAACATACAACATGAGTCAAACAAAGATATGTTTTTTTTAGAAGCAGAAAAAATTAGGCACTCACTGTTACTGTACATATTACTACACACAGATCGTAGTCTCTGTACGTGACTTACAAATAGGGCAATTTTAGAGAGGCTAGCAATAGCAAGATAGTACTGAAAGTATAAGATCTCGCCCTCCTTTCAGAGCACTCTCCAAAGCCACGCCTTATCCATTATATATTCACATACATACTTTGACAAGGAAAATAGTACATCCAATCATTGCGTTCGGGCCAGATGCAATGACTGAATGAACATTTTATGGTCCTGCACCTTGCACAGAAAATATATATATTTATTTAAATACATTTATACCACTTTTCAACCCGCAAAACAAAAATGTTTCTGGAAAAAACAATCGCCTCTCCTGCATTTAAGCATTGTGAGGTGACACCTGATTGTGATTCCAGACACACTTCAGATCTCTTGCTTTGCTATAATCCCACAGTGATGAGATTACACAACTCCCTCTCAGCTTTCCATCTCAAATTAAAGTTAGGACAAAGTGGCTCTTCCAGGGTCTGCATTACCAACGCTGACATGTATTCTGAATTAGACTGAACACTCCAGCGTTTGAAAACAGATACAGTATACACACTCAGCAAGAAACCAGCATGCTTTGATCAATCGACCTTGCCAACATAACAAATGGCTCTGAAGCAAAAGTCTTCAATAGGAGAGGAACGCTGTTTTATGAGGCTGCGCACCTAATGTATAGACCCCCATGCACAGTTATTCAACATAACCAACACTGTAATGACTTAAAAGCCTTCAGCCTCCTCATGTAATAAATCATTCCATTATAAACAAAACACTGCATTGTCCTTTTTTGTGACATCACACAGCATATACAGCATTAATCCTAATGACATCACGTGCTAAAAAGCTATACTGTTCTTTCTTTGTAATAAAACCCACTGATATGTAATTCCAAACAGACCAGGAATGCGTATGAAGAAAATAAATAGGATCAGTTTTGATTTCATGTTAACCTGAGATGCCCATTGCTACTGTGTATGCTAACCATTTAGTATGATGTTTTGAACCCGTGTAAATGCAGTTGTACACCTTTTTGCTACACACACCTGTGCTATTTAATCTCACGAGAGGAAAACTGAGGAGCATCCTGCCCACGGTTCACAATCTTCTAATTGCCCGTAATCAGTTCAGAGATGTGACAGTACAATTAGCTGCTCTTTGGTGTTAAAATAATGAAGTGTTTTGAATTTCGAAAATGCAGTTAGTTTGAAATAAAACATGATGTGAATGGGTGTGTGGGCTTGTGGGTACATTCATGAGTGTGTGTGTGTGTGTGTTTGGGTGCTTACATATTTGTGTGTGTGTGTGTGTATTTGTGTGTGTGTGTGTGTGTGTGCATGCTCAGGAGTGCTGAAAGGCACAGCAGGGAATCTCAGGCTGCAGACAAAGACAAATGCGCAGCTTCTGGATTCAAGAGCAGGAAACAGGCAAATTGTGAATCATGCAGAACTGATTTAATGCATCAGCTGTAATGGCGAAGAGAGCCTGATGTTTTAAAGGAGCTGGCAGGAGCTATACATTAATAAATGCATGCAATCATTTCTGGAAATAGTCACCGTTTTGTTGCTAAGGCAAAATACGGAGCGGTGCTGTTCACAATGAGCGTGCCGCTGTGACATTTGATGACAGTTGCCATGGCAACGGTTAAAGTGTATTACATTGCCTCAAAGTGACTGAACCTTTGACTCCGCATGATGTTTGACGTGCATGTGAACTGGGTTTGTTTACAGTCTCTGAAAGGGTTACAGCACGAGTCGACTGCACGCGTGTTTCTGCCGGCTGATGCATTTCAGTGTCTCGTTTCTGTGTTTGTTGTTGTCCGTCTTGTTGTGTCATTATGTGTGTCTGTTTGTTTTGACTGTGGTTGCTTTACTGCAGGGGCCTTCAGCTTTTTTCAGGCCAAGGACTCTTCGATAAAGAAAGACGGAAAACGGCCCCCTGTGACATATTGTATAAAAGTGAGTGTTGCATTTAAAGCCTGGCCTAATACCATAATAATATATCTACATAGTTTGTTGTAATGCTTATATTGAAAGCATTACATTTAAATAATTAAACATTAAATTAAAATAATCATTTTAATTGCATTTTAATTTTACTTAATACATTTTAATGAATGGGGAGAACAGAAACATGTAGCTGAACATTAGCTTACAGACTTTAGCTGTAACTAAAGTTATTGTGTTTTTGCTTAATGCATATTTATGAAATCAAACAGTAATTGTCGGACCCCCTCAGTGCAACCACGGACCCCTGTGTTACTGCATACATTTGTGTGTGTGTGTGCGTGTGTGTGTGTGTCACTTACAGGGCACAGCCCTCAGGTAGAGGTTTTCTCGTATGACCTGTTGGAGTTGACTGTCCATGGATCCAGGTGTAAAACACTTGCTTAGGTAAAGCCTCAAATCTTTACAGAGAGTTGAACCTATCGATGACAAACAGCAGAAAACCTTGATAAATATACACATACACACGCATCTATATTTAGATGAAAAGGGACGAAATGAAGAGATCTGAAACATTATAAAAGCACTGTTGCCAAATTTACAAACAGAACACTGCTGTCACCATGGAAATATGAGAAGAAAGTTGAATTGGCAAAATGAAACTGTCAACGACACTGTTCTGAAAATAAACTAACTGAAATGCACCTTGCAATGTAAAACAGTCTCTTATGCTCAATCCATCCCTAATTTCACACACGGAAGGTTACCACAGTAACACCTAAGACCTCCCACTCAGTTTCTCAGCTGCAAACACAGACACACTGCAGCAGAAGTCTCTAAGGTCAGCGTGCTACTGTCACAAACAAGCACTGCAGAGCATCTAACCAGGGCCTGATCCCCTCGCTCCCTGTATCGCTATTGATTTTTGTACTTAATAAAAGTCGGTGGTCCTTTCTTTCCGCACACAATCAAACACGTGTTAAACCGGCTACCGGGAACAATCTGTACGTTGGCTAACGTTCTGTTAAAGTTCTTTCTAAGTTACCAAAAACGTTCCTGCAGTAACGTCAATATAATTTTTAACTTAATTTTAATGTTTTACGTTATATATCATGTTTATCAAAAACATTATTTTTAAGTTGTTGGTGGATCGTTTAAAAAATATTTGAGCAATGTTCTTTCGACAAAGCAATAATGTTTAATACAACATGTAAACACGTTTTGAACGTTTTTAGAGCTTTTAAAATAACGTTACTGTAACTTAATGGAAACGTTTTTACATCCTAAAATTGTTAGCTACGTAAATATCCCTTAAGAAGACTCGGTATGAAACAAGTCCTGCTGATCTATTAATTTTTTAAAGTGCGTTATGACCTTACATGACAGTTAGCTTGCATGCATGGTGGATATTGATTGTCTTTACATACCGAGGACGGGAATCGCCTGCACTGTTATTCGAGGATGCCCAGCTCCGCCCCACACAGACACTGCGATCAATCCGGCAGGCCGGGGCAGAGTTCCGGTGAGGTTAAGTAATAGAGTGCGGGCTTTCACATTCACTTAACGTCTGACACTGTACAATATATCAAGTACTTTTACATGCTGTTATTAATAACAAACACTGTGTAATTCATACAGCGCAACAAACAACGTGTCCTAACCAGACTCCATGCAATGAGATGCCAGGCGATATGTAGATGAATGACAGCATTTTCCAAACGCGACCTGCAAGGAGCGCATACATAACGCCATGTTATGTGTAGTTATAATAAAATTGCTTATCAAACTAAAAATGTGTGTCGAGGTACGTAACAGCATTTAACCCTTGAGGTCGCTGCCGTTTAAATTACGTCATGGTAGGATAAAGTCAAAGGCAAGTGGGGTAGTAATGCGATAAACATACTAAACGTGGACAAAGGCAAATAGACTGTGAAAGCAAATTGGATATTACATAACAAATGTATCATGTTTTATAAACACCAGAGAAAAATACATTTAAATGAATGCAGTATTGAGAAGCATCGTTCATAAATAAATAAAAAAGTTTCCAAACCCTCATTTACTATATCAATGATGCTGCGTTCCCCAAAGTAAATATTCGACATTTCCTTGTTGGTTAAAACAGTCCCTGTGTCCAAATTCACATACTATCCATCCTAAATTCGTATCTGGAATTAGGATTAGTATGTACCAAATCGTACTACGGTAAATTGAGTATCCTTAAAGTACCCGGATGATCCACTATTAACCGTGACAATTCGAACACACTCTGATTTTACCCATAATTCATTGCGAGAGGGTGACGCTACACGAAATTAATAAATCTAACAAGTGATGCTTTAATGAAATAATGAATTAAACACTATAGTAAACATTACCTAAGAAATAATGAATAAAGAAATTATTAAATGCAAGGAGGAGTTTTATTTTGATGTGTGTTTGTATCACAATGTTGTCTAGGCAACAACAGTCACTTTCTTATGTATTAGTATGTTCCACTACTTACATACTCTTTTGCCACACACTAAAATGTATATAGTTTCCCAGAACAAAACCAGTACATACTTTTAGGGTATAGTATAAGTAGACAAACTGGGAGACAACAACTATGTTGACAAAAGGGGAGAGAGAAAATGACTTCATTAAGCATTAATTTATGGTGTCAAGAACAACTATTCTTGACACCTTATGGTACAGGAAGTTAGACATGAATATATTACATTAAATCCCCATGGAGCATTGTAAACTGACATATTCAGGCATCTTAGATTAGGATAATAGATTCCTCAGGGAGTACGACAGTAAGGGGAGAGATGTCAACACCTGGAGCTACCTCAGACTGTGTACTGTCAGTGAGTATGACGTTCGTATATAACCCAAGTAATTAGTTCAAAAATTGCAGTAAAAACATTCTCATATAATATAACATGGAACAATGGGAGGGGATTGATTAAAATCTGGATTGGTTACTAACAGGGTTAATACCATTGCATACAGATCATTCAGAAGTTATTTGATCTGGGATTGTTATCCTATGTGTGCTTTTCCACACCTCTCAATTTCTTGATAATAAAGTACCTGGTAAGACTGTTTTGATCCGGATTGGATGTGGACATGAATTCAGAACCCCTCTCACATCTCCCAAGGTTAATCCCAGGACAGGTGTACCGCCAATTTCTAGGATGATGTCACCAACTGTGGCTCCACCCCCAGGTGCTGCTGTGACAAATGGAAACTCTCCATAATCTGCACCGCCCCCAATGGCCACACCAAGCTCTCCCGAGGCCCCGCCCAGTGGGACGAAGCTCTCCTGCACTTTTGAGCGCCAGTGCAGCTTCTTAACAGTGGCCTTAGACATGTTGACAGCGCTGAATGATAGAGGGAGAGAAAAAAGCAGGAAAATATTAAATATTGGTAGATCAATATTTTGTTTTTTTTGTCTTTTTTTCAATTTTACAAAAAAATTTAAAATAGCTGGACTGAATATGAATAACTTTGGATCATTTGCCAATTTTTTCCACCCTGTTACATTAGTGATTCAGTGAAAACAAATTGACACCATGGCAAAGGATTTACAACACTCACAGCAAAATCATGCATGTATCATAACGCATATTTAATGGTTATTGTGGTAATCATGTAGTTTTTCAGACATACTGCCAAAGCTTGTGAAATGAACATGATACATTTGAATAGATTCAACAGTTTTTTTCATGTATACATTGTTTACCTATACAGTGTTTCACAGTAACATTGATGAATCATGGTATGCGGTCAAATAAATATATAATTCAGCAATCTAAATTAAAATATAGGTCCCACAACTCTTCCAATAGCCACAAAATGAGAGACTAGGGCCTTTACAAACACATTTCCAAAAGTCCCTGTAGTATTCCACAAGCTAAACACATGATATGAGTCTCTAAATTGAAACAAAACAAGCAAACAGATGGTCAAAACGCAGTGGGGGGTGGTTCCATCCACAAACACAATTTACACGAGCTCATTAAAAATGCATAGATCTTTTTCAGGTGTCAACGATTCTGCTTTAAAGGATTCACACATCTTCAGCAGCAAGATCTTTTGGAAATTCATGTTTAAAAAGGTAGAAAAATAAATAACAAATCAGTATCTCAGAGGATCTGCCAAATTACGTATGAGGTTTGGCTGCAGAAGCCTCGTCTTCTTTGTGTATGCCTGTATACGTCCCTTATGCTGTGCCCTATAGAGTCTATATAGTCTATACAGATAAGAATCTCCTAAATACAAATGACTATATAATGCCTATATAGTGTATACAGATATCTCCTAAATAATAAGGTAATCAAGAAAGGGTTCCCTTCAAAAAAACATGATACATGAAAATTACATAACTGTCTCTCTCTGATCAACACACACCTACATTTTTGATTACAGCCCTGCAGTGCAAAGATCAAATGTGTCTGATAAACAGCAGCAGGGGGGCGGGAGTGTTTAACTGGACAACGCTAACACAGTTTCATAGTTATGGCAACACTGTTGCAGTAAAGTCAGCGAGGGGAGGAGAGGATACATACCGACGCTGCGGGGCTTTTCCATTACCTCACAGAGACAGAGAGAAAGTTATAACTTCAGGTTGTACAGACCCGGCCTAGAGCTTTGGACAAACAGTGGAGCGAGTCACCTCGAAAACTAAAAGCAAACAGGGACGTGAGCACTTCAAAAGCTTAGTATCAAAGTCCATCCAACCTGCCGCAGTGTGTTCACACCTCACTTGAGCGCACACACACACACACACACAGTGGAGTGTGAATGCTACATAAGTGTCTCAGTGTATAATTGACCAACAGGGAAACAAATATGGGAAACTCTCTTATGCAGGTAAAATAAGATTCAGCACTTAGATTAATATATAACTTTAGCTTTAATTATGTATCTAAATCTTGTCTACCGCTTTGTTCAATGTGGTTCTAGCCATATAACTTTAATTATGCATCTAGATCTTTCATGCGGTTTTGCTCAATGCAGTTCTGAAATCCCACTGGGACAATATGTCTGAGAAGTGTTGAGAGTGGTACACAAGACTACTGACAGAATAAGAGAAGTCTACACTGTGTTACACTCTATCTGAGACAACTTTAGTACTGCATGGTTTAGTCAGATATCACATCTGTACATTCCACTGAGATCCAAACCTTGTCCCTCCCTCTTTTTGATTAAGTCCTGCTTGCATCCTCCGCATTACATATGCATGCTGAGTTTTCACCGACTGCTGGGATGCTGAGAATAATTGATTAAGTATTTTGGAAAGAAGCCCAAAACTGCCACCCCATCCTACTAATGAATAAAGAACTCATAACCCCAAACAAAGAACCGGTTGTGTTTTCATGCTGTTCAAGAGCATTTAAGACCTGCAAAGCATTAATGTTGCAGTAAATGCAAAGGTTGCATTTCAAAGTCAAGTTCTTATATAGTATTAAATGTTCATGCACTTCAACTTGTAAAGCATTGCATTAGCAGCGCAAAAGGTTGTGGGATTGTTTGCCAGGAAACACACATACTGATGAAATGTATAGGTTGAACGCGCTGCGTATCCAAAGTTGCTTTGGATAAAAGCATCTGCCCAATGCATAAATGTAAATTTTCGTAAGTCAACTATAGAACAATAGATCCATAATTTTAAAACAAGTATTCATTATAACATGCGTCTCTTTAACTGTCATATTTCAGGTCTCAAAACGGGATTATGATGAGTTCTAACCCTTCCCACATCCATATTCAGAGCCTGTTTTCTGACAGCTATTCTTATTAACTCGGAGGGACTCTGTGCCACCAGAGATGAAGTACATAGAGAAGATAAATCCTGCTGGACCTTCAGGTAAGTTGATGAAGAGACTCAAATCGAGAACAGCTTTAATTGAAAACTAAAGTTCCAGATGTCACTGGGCCAAGGGGAGAGAGGTAGGGCAGAGTTTTGGTATAGAGTTTTGGTATAGTTTTGGTATACTCTAGAAGTTCAGATATTTGGGCACTGGGGTCCAGCTGCGATGACTGTTCCTGATCGTTACAGAAAAATACTACGAGATTTTGTAGACATCTAATGCAGCAACTCTTAACATCAATTACTGTTCACACTGTAGAACAAGATCGAATGTTATCTAATACTGCTCAGAGAGGAATAAAATTAAAGTACTATTATTGTTTTTTTCTCTCTGAAACTAATGATTACAGAGGGTGTCTTGATCTTATTGTATCGTAGAACTGAACATCAGGCTTAGCTCCCAAATTAGAGAAACAAAAGGCTCAACATTATAACTCTGTCAGAACATGTCTATTTAAGTTGCATCCCATTTCAAAATTACAGCAATTCTAAACTTCATCTTTTGCAAATCACAGCCCAATAAGATTTAATCACTCACACATGTGTAAAATCTGTCCGCGCTATCACTGCGGATCGCTACTGTGAAAAGAGTCTCAGGTATATCAGTCTGTTGTTATGTGCTGAACCATTAAAGCATTCAGGGCATTGAAGAGCAGAGGGTTAGTTTTCTCTACATCAGCAGTCAAGGTTCCTCCTCACTGGTTGAAAACAAAAACATTTCAGGACTGTTTTATTTCAGCTATGCTATTATATTTCTTATTTGGAACTCAGAGCAACATCTTTAGTCAAAACGACTTGAAACTATGTTATTTTAGCATCATTTAATTCAGCGCATGACATTGAAACGTACTGTCCGTGATCAAACTAACCATTTTCTCTTTTGAAGGCTAATTTTATGATTGCATTGAAAGTACATCCAGCTAACAATTTTAAGCTGTAGGAACATTTCCATTAAGCCATTAAGTAACAAAAACTTTAAAAATGCTATTTTGAAAGTTTTAGAAACTTTCAAAATGTAAAATTTTTTAGATGTTGTTTTAACGTATTTGCTTTGTTTTAAGAACATTATTCAAAACAATTGTATAATTCTATAACGTTTTTAAAACTTTACACTAACAAGTTAAGAAAAAACGTTAAAAACAAAATAACTTGAGAGAACTTTTAGAGAACGTTATTGAATGTTTCGAGAACAATCCCTGGTAGCTGGGTAAGATTTGTTTTATCTCATACTGGTTTTTCACAGTGAATTGGCATGATGGTTAAGTGAAATGGACACTGTGTATTCTGAAATGAAACTTTACGGTACCTGCACACATGGTCATACATATGAAAGCGCATGATGCACACCTGCACAGGCTAATTTGCATAAGGACGCTACTGGCTGTTGATTTAGGTCCATAACCTTCATGCTAGCAGCCTTTACGAAAGTTACAAGTAAATGTAAAGAGAGAGGAGAGATGGAACTGTTTAGCCTTGAGGGAAGACAGAGAGAGAAAGAGTGAAAACACATTTCTGCAGTAGCAGCATAACACCATTTTACACAATAGCAATATTCATTTTAATTTCTTCATGGCAATAAACCTTTAAATTGGATTAAAGCATGGGTGTGTGACAACTGAAGTATTTTGGTGCGGCCAGTAATGCTGACTCTGAGAACATGGTTAAAGATGACCCTCCTGTTACATTGGACTGTTTACCAAAATGACACACATGTCCTGCCAAATTCTCACACGGTGGAATTTCTACACCTGTTCCATTTCTTTTTAATTTAACGGAAACCCTCATAACATGCTTCAGATCTCATAACTCTGATGAAACACACTGATGTGTGTGTATGAGTGTGACCATTAATGCTGTGGTGGGCCATGATGTCGTTTAAAGCAAGACTGGGAATGACTGCAATGGTCATTATTTACCAGTAGAGTGGACTATGAATCCCACCGGCTCTCATATCACTGCAAAATCCCTGAACAGAGCCGAAACTGATCTGACACGTTTCTCATTTCCTACTCTCTCTTGCAGTACCATTACGCACAATACACTTGTATGCGTCTCTCTCACACGCAATACACCCAGATTCATTTAAAACTGGTTGCGCTACGCTGTCGAACCCGAGTATGCGAGGCCCCTGTTTTACTACGTGGACCAACAGTTCACTCATGCGGTCTCTGCTGCCGAGCCTCTCGCGTTTAATGTACCGCTATTGTTGCCACAGACGCACTTCTTAACGCATATCTTTATTAAACGAATCGGACTTTAAATTCCATTCATAACGCGTATCGGACCTTTCTGAATAAGGAGAGAAGATGGGGTGGGAAAACAAACAAGTGACAAGGAGAGCGCGGTGTTAAATGCTGCAAAGCAAAGTGGCTTTTCTGGCACCAGAGTCTAAACAAGGACATCACGGTATTTGCGCCGTACCTCCGTTATGACACACGGGTAGAAATGAATGGACAAAAGCATATGGCAATAGTATCGCATGGTCAGCCAAGCAATAATGCGACGGTCCGTGACATACCTTCATAATTCCAGCCTTTTCTCCCCCACGACGTATTGCCTTATGGCTGTAATCCTTATAAATACTCTATCAATATTGATTGCCTATCGGAGTCGCAGGTGACTGCAGATTATGCTGTGTTGGATGAGGCAGCAGTAGCGCACTAAGGTTACAGATCCATAGCTGTAGAGGATGAACCGGACGGAGAGGGAGGACAGTGTAGCAGTACAGTCCAGCGCGGAAGCCTCTTGCCCTCGGGGCTGCTCAGCTAATGGAACATGGGTCAAAATTACGCTGCATTCAGTACAGCCCTGTCTTTGCAGGTTTGGCAACAAGGAAGCGATGATAAGGCAGCCAAGCGGAGGGGAGGAGTGGAGGAGGAGGCAGGGATGGGGAGGAAACGCTGTGTATAACAGGGACGTATCGGACCGCCTATGGTTGGAAGGGATTGGACAGCACAGTGCGAGACTGGGAATACATGAACGCGCCGTGACTCCTTACCCAAATACTTCAAGAAGACACATTTGAATTGATAATGACTCTAAATGTTTGTTGCTCATTATGTACGCAAACGTTTCGATTCATTAGTTATTTCGCACGCTGCAAAACACGACACATAAAGCTAATATGTGAAGAAATACGTCACTCCTTTTTGTATTTTTGGTTACACTAAAAACTAACACAAACAACACACAAAATCCACAAACAAGGGCAATTATTTTAATTAAAATGTATATTCTAAAATAAAAAAAATAAATTCTAATTTCTAATATGTAACTAGCCCCATTATTAGCATAATGTTTTATTCTTTCCAAACTGCAGTCGATGAGCTTGTAGGTGGGTGACTCTCTGGGTGGTCTGTACGCCGCAGCAGCGTCTCGTTGATCTAATGGGTCCAGTTCGGCTGACATCAGCGAAACAGATTCACTGTTTACGGTTCGCTATGACGTCGTCGAGGACTCGTTACCAAAGAGATTTGCAACTCTTTTGCGTTCCGGGTCCAGTTCATAATGGATCACCAACCACCTCAATGCCTGATTCTACAGCCTCACTTGTATTATGACGTATGTGCGGTGGAATGCTGCATAAACAGTGTTGCAATTCTCATGTTCGTCATCCATTATTACGCTATTGTTTGGGGGGAAAGAGAGAAGTGTCGTAAGCGTCATTAACTAATGCGCACACTTTATCCATGTGCTCTCTCCCGTTGCCAGGGAAACTGTGTGGGTATCTTGGATACAGTGCCAGTAGCGCATGCAACCCGCAAGCACCACCCACCCCAAGCAAGACATCATCGTTGGCTAGATTTATTTCCAATACGTAAAATTGCCTCTGAAAAATAGATTATACGATATTAACTAAAAAGTTAACGGTCACGATGGCGTTAAACTGTTCGCGAAACAGCAGAACATTTCTTCAATAATGCATACAGCCCATAGGTATCATAAATAACACGGGGCAATTAACTAGACATTCACTTCATTACAGTGGGGATGGTAGAGGGGTGATGGAATGCCTGTTGCGGTGTTATAGTCGTGTGTGCTGTTGTGTGTGTGAGTGTTTGGGTAGTAGTTGGTCAATGAGATATCTTAGAAAGTGCTGACTATGCCTCAGTTTTAGTTTAGTGCCTACTTACTGCATTCCCAGTTTACACCAGAGTATATACTGTATACAGACATTTGGTAGCGAACACAAACCTCACAACCCCCACAAACACATCCCTAACGTTTTAACCACAGAACTGAGCTCTTACTTGATTCCTCTGCCATCACTTATATAGTGTTTTCATTTCACCTGTATGCAAAGAGAAAACATCACAGAACTTAACAGAGGTGGTGTGTGTGTGTAAGAACATGTTAAAATTAGCAGGTGAAATCACTGAGCGCCAGAGATTAAAATGCAAAATCTAACTCGTTGCTTTTATACCAGTGTGACACACATTAATCTCAGCTAAACTCTAATCTAACAGAGCGCGCCATGGCACTGACGGAGAGAGAGAGTGAGAGAGATAAAAAAGAGAGAGCTAAAGAGAGGAAAGCTATATGAAGACAGTGAGATAAATCAAAGTAATTCATCTCTTCAGTACGTGATAGCAGATAAATATAAGCTAGAACATGTGAAGGGTTTTTAAATGAGAAAAAAAGGACAAAATTAGAAAAATAAAGACAATCATTTGTGATATATCACATATCCCATGAGAATAAACATCAGGAAAAAAATACCAGTTATTATAAAAATGTGTTTTGAAAGAATTTTTGTTGTAAAAGTTCAAAGTTCAAGAATAACATTCTATACACGATTTTTTTCAAACCAGATAACAAAACAGTTCAAGTCTTTGTTGAAAGGTTTATTTATATTTTTTCTATGAGAGTGAGGTCATGTCTTTTCAAATGTCACCTGCGCTTGGTTTATTAACATATTCTCTCTATGACGTCATCTATAAAGAAGTAAGGTTCTCAATGTAACCACAAGAGGGCGTTAATTGTCTATATTTACATGCTGAAGAGTTTTACGTCCGTTTGTTTAATACATTTTATCGCAGTCCATAATGCCATATATAATACCAGAACACTTTCTTACTGATAATCAGAAACGACATGTTGGGGTCATTGTTGTCTGTATGTTTTCTTGTAGACTTTGTTAATGTGTAAAGAAAGATCTGACCTGCTGAATAAGCAAAAGACTTGAATAAGATCATTTGCACTTTGATATCAATAGAAGTGAAACATGGTGTATTCAAATGAGGTTTTGCCCTTGGACAGTGCACTAAACCCACTGGAAAGACTGTGTTCAATTAGTGTACTGCATGTCTCTGTGGGTATCAAGTGTCTTCTGAATGGTTGATATGTGGCAAGACTATTGAAATCGAACCCACAACCTTTGCGCCAGTTGAGCTCTACCAGTTGAGCTACAGCAACACTTTGCCTATAAAAAAGAGTAAATTAGACAAAATTTCATTTTACGTTCTGCCTACAGGGATCGATGCAAAATTATTTATTGTGTGCAAAGGTGAAAATGACACAGTTCATCTCACCATAAAAATGTATGTTTACAAAACGTGCTTGAACTGACATTGAATCCGACATGTTCAGAACAGAACATTTGTGCGGGGATTACAGAGACTTAATACTCTGACTTAGAGTATGTCATGGGAATGTCAGGAGGAATTAATTTACAGACAAAAGCTCCGAGCTGATTTTAATGCACGTCAAGTGCAGGTAACCTCTTCCACAGGAATAACTACAGTAGAGTTGATAAGCAGGTCTGTGTTCCCGCTTGTGTTTTTGGGATGGTCTTTTCACAGCTCCATTAAACAACTGCAGAAGTTTAACTTGTCCTGTATCCTGTTCTGTTTCCCACCCACATCATTCATTGTAATACTGTTTTCAGCTCAGTTTTGTTATGTGTATTCTTTCCTAATAAATTGTAATTGATTCGTAATCTTTGTAAAGCTTCTTATTATGTTTTGTAAAAAAAAGTCAATAGTAAATTAATAGAAATTATTTTTGAGTTCGCTATGTTGACCTATTCTGCACGCACCAGCGCACAAGCGGGAGGTCTCGGGAAAGAGGCAGCGCGTGTGAGTGAATGTAGCCATCGCTGGATTGGAAAATGAGCAAAGACTCGCCCACATTTTCTGTCGACGCTCCATAAATTCGTTTGCCCAATATCCCTGCCTTTAATAAGTTTCTAGGCTGCCTGTCCCTTTAAACGACTCATTTTTCTTTAATCCTGAATTGATGGCTTAAACGCGGAGATAGATAAAGAACAGAGGGTGTGCTATATTTATCAACGACTATAATTTTTATTTCCCCCACTGCCCTCAAAGTTCTTCTTGGAAGACTGGAAATAAAGAAATGCTTCCGATTTCTTTAAGCATCTGAATGCAATTCCATCGGTTCAGGATGAAAAGCCATTAGGAGCCGACTACACTTTTGGATACAAGCCGGGATTGTAAAACTGGAAAACTTAACCGCTTTCATGGGAAAAGCAACATTTGGAAACATGTCTCAAAAGAAACTGGCTTGAGGATCATGCACTCTGTTCCGATGAGGTGAAAGTGACCGTCTCCGACATGTATGAGGAGAACAGAAAAAGTAAGTTTCATTTTATAAGTTAATACTTATTTTGATGCCATATTAATTGTATAAAACTTTATGTGTATTTGCTCTTTTAAACTGTTTTTATAAACTTAAATGTATTCAATAGTGCTTAAAACTGGATAACTGGATCTCTTCTGTCAGGAAAATTGTGCCAACTGTACTAATTACCGAAAAAAACAATATTCTAAATGGTAATTATAATGAAAGATGAAGGATTTCAGCCTCAAGCTGTGTTGCGATGAAATTATAAATTTATTTTCCCAATTTATTTTCTCGTTCTCGGTACCAGATGTTACTCTGCCGCAGGGTCATTTTCAGAGCGCAACCAGCACGTGCTGTCTGATGTCTTATTGCAAGCAACCTGCAATTATATTTCTATAATTTATGGAAAGTCTATCATATAACTAAATAACCACAGCACTTAAAGCACATAGTCGAATGGCCTCGTTTTGGCCCCTGAAAACAACAAATGGATATTCTACTACTAGTACATTTAATTAAATGGGGTTCTAATCTTTGATCCCTAACTATAACTGGCCTAGGAGCCAAATCCCTCTTCTTTAGAAATGAGGGATTTCTGTGTAAGAACAGAAACATCCTGTTTTCTGTTTAATGTCAATTAATAATTATCCTAACATACATTATTACTGTTGAGTTCTGAATCAGTAAACGTTCTTATAATTGTTATTATAATTACTAAATATTATTAATGGAGAAATCTGTTGGTACACCAAAATTTTGGGCAGTGAAAACAGTGTGTACACTAAAACACTGAGCAATTACATGGCAGTATTATATTAAAGGGGCAGGGACAGACATTATGCAAATCTAAAACAGGATTTTAGATCCAATCCATCCCAACATCCATTGCGCCAATTGATAAAATGTTATTGTTTTTTTTTTTTTTGCCATGTGTTTAACAACAGAAAATAAACAGTTTGCTTAGTTAATAATTGTTCACACACACTCAGTGGCCTGCAGTTCATAGGCAATATGATGGTGGATGAATCAGAAGTGAAAAGTAAAATAAGTTTTTACATTTTGGGACAATTTTATTTGTTGTATTTAGAAATAGACACTGATAACAACTGGTTGTATTTATTATTTTCCCTAAAACTTAATAAACTATGATGCAAGGTTTTGGTATTTTAAAAACAGATGAATTTTTGCTTATGTCTGTTACAATCAGGGCTGTAGTCTAAAAACACACTGTTGTTCATAATGTCTACTTTTAATGACATGCTAAATTGGCCCCTCAATTTCCATTTAGAATAGGCCTTTATCAGCACACAGCAGCAGTAGTGATAGCTCACTTTACAAACCTCACACAGAAGTTCATTTCTCTCTCCTGCCCACCCATTTGAAATGGTAAATGAAAGTAGTGATGGTCAGTATCTCTGGCTGATAGAATTCCCCTCAGTCTTGCTGAGGTCTCATGCTTATAATTAAGTTATAATTTGCTATCAGCACAGTGTCCTCTCTCTGTCTCTCTCTCTCTCTCTCTCTTTCTCTTTCCCCCTTAATTCTTTCTGTTAGCTGTCAGCTAACTGTGCTAGAGGCTGGCATGATGAGTCCACAGGTACTCACATATGAAACCGCTGGCCCAGAATGCCATTCTGCACCCCCCCCCCCCACCCTCGTTTGGCTCACAGGAAGTAGGTCACAGCTGTTACTGTGTGGTTTTCCTCACCTAATGCAGAGTGCTCCTGTTCATCAGAGACTGTGACAGATTACAGAGCTTTTGTTTTCTTTATCTTCTCCAGCCTCTTTAACATGATCAGAGTAATTTCCACTGTAATTTTTAGTACAGTTGGTCTCTGGTGATCCATCCATGTGTCTGAATGAGGGGGAATACTTGCTGAAGTAACCGACTTAATTATTAAAATAAGTTACAAGAAAAAACAATACTTTGGTCTCTTATCTTCCTGCTTGAAAAACTTTCCTCCTAAACAGTTTTAAGATATTAGAGCTGCAATATGTGACTTTAGCCTCTCTGTTTAAAAAATTAAACATGAAATTGCAGGTTAATTTTCATACACACGTACACTGAAGTCAAATGAAACCAAATTGGCATTTCCCAGTAAATTGGACCCGGCAGCTCAAATTATTAAAACATTATTATAAACTTGCCTTGTGAATCGGCGCAAGGTAGGAGATCGTCCTGAACACTTATCTGTCATGTACTTAACTGATTTGTGTTCATTTTAACCCCCAAAAATTACAGATTGCAGCTTTAAATAGAAACATGAAATTGGTTACAGCTTATATTGAAGTCCTTGTTTGACATGCATTCAAGATAGTTGTTTTTTTAAAACACATTTGTTAATTTTAGCTCTGAGATCTCAGCAGCTGGTCGTTTGCTGTGTCATGCACACATATGACCCATCATTACGTGACTAAAACTCTCTCTCTTTAGGGAATGGCTACTCCAATGAGGAAGAGGAGGGTGGTGGTGAAGCGGAAGAGGAGGAGGAGGAGGGAGGAAGAGGAGAGGGCGACGAGGGCACACAAGAAGAGAAGGACGGATGGGAGGAGAACGACCAACCGAAGATGAACCGAACAGAAACGCTCATGTCTACCACCAGCTCCACAGGAACGCAGAAGAAGAAGAGTCAACATGTAAAGAAACAGGTCCAGGGTTCCAACCAGGTGCAACGGGCCCCCAGAGCTCTTTTCTGCCTTAAACTGAACAACCCCATCCGCAGGGCCGCCCTCCACCTCGTGGAGTGGAAGTATCCGTTCACAACTCATTCGCTGACTGAAAACTATTTGTACTACTTCTAATAATAAAAAAGCAAATCTCAATTTGAAGCTGCAATCTGGAATTTTTATTGGCCATAAATTAACAAAAATCAGTTATTGTGCAAGTAAATAACAGATCAGTGTTTAAAACTGCCTCCTTATCTTACCCTGATTCACAACAGTAAGTTTAAAACAATGATTTATAATATGAGGTGTCAGATTCAAATTCCCAGGAAAGGTTAGTTTGGCTTCACTTAAATTCAACATATGTAAAGACAAGTATGTAAAAGTAACCTGCAATTTTATGTTTTAAACAGAGATGGTGGTAGTAAGGCAAAAGTTATGGATTGCAGCCTTGAATTGAATTCATCAGAATAAAATTTTTAATTAAAATATTATAGAATTATAACATGTTTTGTGTGCTATAATGCACGACAGTTTTGTTATATTACCAGTTACCTTTCTGTAGAAAAAAGGCAATATAACACATTAACAAATCTATTTATTAACTCACTAAACAATTACAAATATACAGAATGGCACATTATTAAGTTATGAAATTTCATTTTACCTTAATGTGTGACTTCAGACCATTTGATATATTCATTCTTTTGGCCATCTTCGCTAATTGTGTGGCATTGGGGGTCTCCAAGCCTTTTCCTGAAGACGACTCAAACGCCACCAACCATGACCTAGTAAGTATTTCTCTTAACAGAGCTTTTTTTTTAAATTTGGGGTCTTTTAGTCACTTTCTGGAGATTAAAGAACATTCATGTGCATGATCTTAGAGGTTTGCCTTTTTGTTACAAACAATATGTGTCAGTTGCTGTAATATTATTCTGAATTAGTATTTTCTGGCTTTCTTACTGTGGTCAAAATCAATTGATCAGTTCAGTGGCTTCACTGTTTAGCTTGTTTGGTTACAGAGCTGAGATATGTAGATTTTTTATTATGAGGGTACAAGAGAGAAACAGAGAAAGTTATAGGCAAAACAAAAGGGGTTTTCCTCCCAGGTGTTGTTTTATAATCAGATGTATTGGGATGGTGCCCAGAACAGAACACAGAGGAATTCACTGCTGAGCCATTTGAGAGTTGTGCTACAGATCTCAGGTGCACCCACAAGCCTGTGTTTACATCATTTAAATCCAACTCCAATGGCTGTTCTTTCTTTTGGTAGCCTAATAGTTAAAAGTGGGTTAGGCAATTTCAAAGAGGCAATATATATTCATATAAATATATTTAGACCACTTTATTTATTGATTGCTATACAAAAATCGCCTCCCCTGGCTTTAAGGTTTTGTAGGTGAATGTCTGTAGTTTTGCTGTGGTTCTGTCACTAAGAAGGAAAGTCTGTTCTGTTAAATGTTTTTTTTGTTGCATAATATTGCATGAGTAAACATGGCAAAGAATAAATAATCTGACATCATTTGTTGCTGTAGTTCTGAATGGGGTTAATAGTCATTTTGAAATGTTTTAAGCCTC
Organism: Ambastaia sidthimunki; assembly: GCA_036877625.1. Lineage (NCBI taxonomy): Eukaryota > Metazoa > Chordata > Actinopteri > Cypriniformes > Botiidae > Ambastaia > Ambastaia sidthimunki. Next base: position 78,089 of record JAZGTK010000317.1, read on the forward strand.
ATGAACTTTGCTTGGTAATTTTAGTGTAATTTACTTGTGAATTGGTTTATTTTTTAGAAGTAATTTTTTGTCGGTTTTGTTTAGCACATGGAACTCAAATCCATATACATGTTATGTTTATCTTACATGCTGTTTAGAATGTACATTTATGTTACTCCAATATACACAAACACAAAAACTCACACATACAAACAAGATCTGCATTGGCCTCAAGCACTTGAGTTTAGTCATGTGACTCACTGCAGCCAAAACAACACTATTTTCAGTCCTGCTGCTGTCCCAGTGTCAGAAATTTCTGGATGCTTTGTACTTTCAACACCAGGTGCCATCTTGAAGTGAAAATCCTTCGTTTTTGCCTTTTAATGATGCGATATGACGCTTTAATCCTCTTGTGCGGCCCTCACAAATACCCTCACCTCTCACAACCTCTGATTTTATTCCCTCAGAGAGCTTCACATCTGATTCACTTAACAGCCATTTGTAATTGGCTACACCAGCATCCCTATGTTACCATGACGACCACATGACCTATTGGAGTGAGCACTCCCAGGTCAAAGTCATCTTGGCACCTGTGTTATGACCCTATTAAGATTTACAGCAAAAAATGTCTAAAAAATCTTTAATAACAACAAAAATGTACCAGATGCATCCATTGTGTGCTAGGTTTAAAAATACAGGGTTTTTTCTTTCTGAAAATGAGTGGTGAGGTTGCATTGAGGAAACTAAACGCTGATTTTTTTAAAGCTGCAGTCAGGCATGTGACAATGTGAGACCGCACGAGCTTGTACACGCCGCAACTTCACCTCGGCACGCAAAGGTCACTGAGTAGCGAGAGAAATTATAAATGAAGGAGAGGGGCCGCCAGCTATTGTTTCTCAGTGGGGGCTGGACCAAAATAAAACACCTTAGTTTAAACAGGCTCTAGCATAGAAGTCTCCTCTCCGCTTTTCTATCCACACACTAGCGCTGCGCTGGAGTTCACAAAATCGTCCATGTGAGCTTCAGAGTTTGTCCCGCTGTCATTTCGAGCGAATGAGCGCGTGTGACTGCGCCCCGTTTGTTCTTGAATGCCGAGTGAAACCAAGCAGGGCGTGTTGTTAAGTTCTGCAGAGAAAGGGATCTTCCCTAAGGCTTGTGTGAGAGAAACAGAACGAGGAAATGAGAGAGAGTTGTGCGCGATCAGAACCCTGGACATGACCCCCCTCAGGCGTTGCCTCCTGCCTGTCCCACAAGAGTGTCACTTTCTTTTTATAGAAGTAGAAGAATTTGCATGCAGACGAAAGGAAAGAGACGCTGAAATAAGCAAGGAACCGAAATTGTGCACAAGTGTGGAGTGTACAGCCCAGATGATTGACTACAGCGCAGCTCAAACTAATGAACGAATGATTTTCAGAAGCATCACAGCCAGAGTTTTCCAACTGGATAGAATATATTTATTTTATTGATTTATTGAGAAGTAAATACCAGTGCAGGCACGGAAAAGACCAGTGTTAAAATGTTTGGCTGCATGTGTTAAAAAGCGTAGGTTTTATGTTCTGATTTCAGATTTTTTTATGTTAAATATAGGTGCATTAAAATGATTTGGAAACTTTATACCATTCTCTATCTTGAATGTTTGTTGTATGTAAGTATGTATAGGAGAAAAAACAAGATTCTCAGAATTCAGAATTCTGGTGTGATGAGTGTATATCTGTTAAACATTTTTGGTAGACACAATATATAAAATAGTGAGTTAAAAAAGTATGTTTAAAGGGAGGTTAAATTTCTAAATCATCACAAAGTCAAATAGCTGACAAAACGTACAATAAATTGTAAATGGAAACATGTATAATGTAAGTCAGTCATTGTATTGTGTGATTTTAATATTCAGCTCGGTGTTTCGGCCGAGTTAAATCTACCTGCGGTGGCTTCCTGCTGTTGGGCTTGTGTGGAGGATAACAAGACAACAAAATGATTTCAAAGAGAAAGAGACAGGGAGGATGAGAGAGAGAGAGAGAGAGAGAGAGAGAGTGGTGGTCAGGGGAGATTGTAGCTGCCTGTTCGTTTGGCTGCTGAAAATGCTTTTGGTCCTGATAAGCAGCTTATTCTTCCTCCCCTGTATCTCATCACCCTCCCCCATTACCCCATCTCTCTCTCTCTCTCTTTCTCTCTCTCTCTCTCTCTCTCTCTCTTTCTCTCTTGTTCTCTAGTCTTGCATTTTTGTTCAGATGCTTAAAGCAACATCCTGGATTCCAGGTGCAAGTGTTTCTATTTAATGACTGTGTTCAGAACTGAATTCCTGAATTTAAATTAAGTAGGCAAACAGAATGTGGAATTATAATTCAAATGTGAATTCAAAGTAGAAGAATTGAATTGTACTGGAATTCTATGAGATTTACATTGTACTGCTGTGAGTGTAGTTTACAAAAACACATTGATATAATTATGTTGATTTTTCAATATGAATTACCCACAAAACATGTTATATTTCCAGAAACATTAGAGGGTATTAATATTGAGTGCTTTAATTTTATTAATATAATCATAAATTATATGAGGGCCAGTTGGTACACTTAGAGTTTTGGCGTTCTTTGTTGCTCCTTTTGCATATTTATTGCTGTATTTAACGGACGATCGTGTTGGTTTCCATTATCTTTGGTTGAATTACTCAAAGAGATTCAGCAGCTCTGAGCTCAAAGGTCTAATTACTTTAGTCATTCAGGTAAAACATAATGCAAAAGAAAGATTATACACGTTACTGTCTATCTGCTGATTTAGGGCAGCAACGGAGCCGCTGAGAGCTCCAGAAATAACCTTCAGCATTCCTCAGACAGAAACATACGCTTGAGAAAATTGAAGTTTGTTCTGAATGCCACTTTACATAAAATCAGACTGCAGTGTGTGTGTGTGTGTGTGTGTGTTTGTATGTATGTGGTTGTTATAGTCCATATGGCCTTTTTCTTACACTTCTGTCAGAGTGTATGAACTTACACAGATGGTGTGGGGTTCTTTTGTGGTTCTTAGTATGTGTTTGTTTATATGGCAGCAGTGTGTGTGTGTGTGTGTTTGTGTGTGTGTGTGTGTGTGTACCGCGGTCACAGGCTGCTGTTGTACGCCAGCAGCGACGAGAGAGAGAGGATGAGAGATTAGTAATCCTTTGAAACGCTTGCAAATTCCCCATTTTAAAGTCCAGTGGGTCGACTCAAGACCGCTCCCTCTGTCTCTCTCTTAATTTGTCGCTCTCTCGCTCACTGATGCGGACAGGTCATGAGGTCATATCAGCACACACACTTACATGCATCTGAAACTTTCATATGATCATAAGTTTGGTGTACATGCTAAACACTACTGACTCTCTTTGTTTTACCTATAATATTGATCTGACAGTATGATTTGTGTGCTTTAGGTATTCTCAGTATTCTCAAATATATCTTTACACTGCAGAGTGTATGACAAGCTTTATAGTTTTTTTTCCAGGCCCTGTGAATTGAACTGATGTCTCTGGGTGTTCTTGTAAAGCTTAATAACATGAGCTGAAATAGAGTTAAAACAGTTTAAAAGAATTTGCTGAGTTAACTTTTTTTACTCAAGTTTGAATATCTTTTATTGTTCTTTATTATTTACAGTGTGTATGTTCTGTATTTGCTCTGATTTTTTTGCCTCTCTGTCTTTTCAGGAACAGGTTGAATATGTGTTTCTGATCATCTTCACTGTCGAGACGTTTCTGAAGATACTAGCATACGGTCTCGTCATGCACCCGAGCTCCTATATCCGCAACGGCTGGAATTTGCTCGACTTTGTCATTGTCATTGTAGGGTATGAGACCACCTTTACTGCTCTGTTCATTCTCATTTTGTTATTTACTTTATATAATTTAAAGTACAAGTATATAAGTCATTATATACCTGTGATGGCATCTCAGTCTTTTTCCCATGATGCACTTGCAAATGAATTTACACAGTTGATTTTTATTTAGGTTGTGTAATGGCCAACAGCGGCTGTTTTGTTCACAATTGTCCTTTTTTTGTCATGTGGTTTTGTTTTTCTCTTTATCCATTTTTCTCTCGTTTTTCTCTTTCTCCATCTCTCACTTTTGCTCTTGTTCTATCGCCCGGATTATCTGTTTGTCAATCCAGCTCTCTCTCTTTCTCTCTCTCTCTCTCTCTGCTCTTTGTCTTTTAATCTGACCTATAGTGACCTAGAGTCCTGCCCTACACATGGCTTTACAACACTTTGGTGCATGTGTGTGTATGTGTGTTAATTTTCCAAAAAATAATTAATCTGTCACAGTGCACCACTGTTTAAACTCATGTTCTTCCTGGGCACATCACAGAATGTGTTTAAAGAGAGCCAATCCCGCGAGCTCTGTCTGTCCTGCTAAAATGAGGCCAAACAGCTGTTCTGAGGTCATTAATGGCCAGTTGGTCAGAGTGATGGTTAATTATCTAAAGGAAGATGACCGTGCCAAGTGTTTAGCGTCTTTTTGAGTATAATCTTGAGAGCTTTTTTTAGTATCGATTAGAGATTTCATTAAGCTCGCAGACAGAACCGCTAATGGACAGGTGGATGTGATCCAAACGCAGGGTATTAAACATCATATTACTGAAGCTCATTTCATCCTAAGAGTATTTGTGTGTGTGTGTGTGTGTGTGTGTGTGTGTGTACACATGCATGCATGAACACACAAAGGTGACTGAGGTGGGAAACATGAATATGATGGCCCATCTGGCTTGTGTTTCACAACACCAGTCTCTAAAGGCTAGTTCACACTGAACTGTACACACTGAACAAACACCAGAGTCCAATGGTTGTAATCCGGTTGGTGTTTGGTGGGGTAATGTGAACGTGCTGTATTCATTTATGAGTAATCGTTTAGCTCTATTCTATTCTGTTTTATTAACCACATGTGTGTGTTTATGTTTTGCAGGTTGTTTAGTGTGGTCTTAGAAACTGTTACCCATAAATCAGGTGAAACAACTACTTCCCACATGCCAGGGAAGCCTGGAGGCCTGGACGTCAAAGCCCTCAGAGCCTTCAGGGTCCTACGACCCCTTAGACTGGTTTCAGGAGTGCCCAGTGAGTTTGTGTGTGTGTGTGTGTGGTTCTGGTCCATGTTATGGTCCCCATGAAGAAACAAGCTTTTAAATTTTACAGAATTATTTTATTTTAAAAAATGTTTTTTTCTGTCATAGTTAGGTTTAATAGTACGTTTAGTGATATTTCATTTAAAAAAGTGTGTAATTCTTCTAAAAGCACATTAATGGCTAAAATATGTTCTTAGGGAGAAAGCAGTCACAGTGTTGAGTGTTTTGTGTGGCGTGATGTGTTTGTATGATGCAGGGGTGTTTTGAATAGTTATGACATATTTAAAGAGACGGGGGGATGGTAGCATGACTTAGATCATGCTACCATGCTAACAGCTTGACTCATCGCTGTGATGAGGCTGTGCTAATCTTCAGAAATTACCTTTTTATCCTTTTCACCTCTCTGTGACCTTCCCACTGTGAGATTCCTGAAGAACCACCATCATTATAGTTCTTTATATAGTTCTAGTTCTTTTATGCAGTTATAGTTCTTTATATACATTATAGTTATCGCTTCTTTGTTTTCCTCACCTTGTAAGTCGCTTTAGATAAAAGCGTCAGCTAAATGTAAATATAATAGTTTCACCAACAACTTAAGAATAACTTTTTTGATATATATCATATATAACGTAAAAATGCTCTACTAATGTTTCTGCAGGAATGTTTTTGATAACTTTGAGACATTTCTCAACGTTCTGACAATGTTAGCTGGGATAGCTCTGGTAAAAGTCAGACAGGCCACTCCCACTAGCAGAAAACTGGAAAAGGCACTAGCAGAAAACTGGAATTTGTGGAATCAGTGTGTTGTGGAAATACCCAGTGGCCTGTTTCACTACAGTACTTTTAAAAAGCTGTTGAGGGTCTTTGTTGCCTGTCGCCATTAGGGTGAAAATGGCTCCACCCCCTTGTGTGCACATCTCTCCTCCACGTCTATCATGGTTCTCCTATAGAACAGCCACACCCCCCTCTCAGAGTGTGTTACCATCACCAGTAACACACTCTGATCTCTCCCTGTGTGTATTATATTCTGACTGGCAATGTCCTTGTTTCAATAAATTATGGTGTCAAGCGACCATCCATGCTGATATAAACAGTCAAGGTGAACGTCAGAATCAGCTGGATTGGGAATGTTATTCCCAGAGCGCATGTTATTAACATAATTAGTCTGATTATTGTGTGGGCTATTAACTGGATTCTACCCTCTTCAAAGTTCTTACATCATATAGGTTTTAATAATGGTGACGATTCTTCTGCTGTGTGTGTTCAGGCCTGCAGATTGTGTTAAACTCCATAATGAAGGCAATGGTTCCCCTGTTGCACATCTCTTTGCTTGTCCTCTTTGTCATCATCATCTACGCCATCATCGGACTGGAGCTCTTCATTGGACGAATGCATCGCACCTGCTTTTTTATAAGCACAGGTAACTGCACAAACATAGAATATTTTCATGCACCGCAAAGTTCCCGAGATTCCAAACTCTCTCTCCGTATCTGTGTTATCCCTCTCTTTCTCTTTTCTCAGATAATTATGCAGATGACGATCCGCTTCCATGTGCATTTGCTGGTCATGGTCGCCAGTGCGCCATCAATGGCTCTGAGTGCAGGGGAAGGTGGGAGGGGCCTAATGGTGGCATCACAAACTTTGATAACTTCTTCTTTGCCATGTTAACAGTGTTCCAGTGTATCACAATGGAGGGTTGGACAGATGTGCTGTACTGGGTAACTAAGCGAACTGTAGCTTTAAAGGGTTTTATGGAAGTGATTGGCGACATCACTTTTGTTTGTTTCTGCAGATGAACGATGCGATTGGTTTTGAGCTGCCATGGGTTTATTTTGTCAGCCTGGTCATCTTTGGATCCTTTTTCGTACTCAATCTTGTGTTGGGTGTGTTGAGTGGGTGAGTTAAAATGTTATTTTCGTTTATGAAAAATATTACAGAGAAATAAGCAGTAAAAATAGGAGTTTGCTAAAGAAGGAGAAAAAAACATTGAAAAACGTCAAATAAAACTCGTTTTTTAAAGATACAATAAAAGACAAAAAAACATGATATACTATTTGAAACTATAATATGTAGAGGAACTTTGTGTTTGTGGGATTGTGTTTGTGTGTATTTGTTTGCATGTCAGTTTGAGTGATTGTTTAACAGAGAACAGTTGACTGGATATCACATGTTAATTATTTTACTCACCTGAACGGAACAGTTTGCAGATGCTGACAGCAGCAGATTTGTGGAGTCTGATTTCCTGCAGACGGTTCCAAAGCCCACGAAATTCCCCAAAGATTCCGCCTCCAGCCACTTACCTTCCCATTAAACAAAGTGTCAGCATCCACAGTGTCTGTTTGGCTCTGTGTTGTGTGTGTGTATTTGCTTGTCTAACGGGTTGTGTATACTTGTGTCTAGAGAATTCTCTAAGGAGAGAGAGAAGGCGAAAGCTCGGGGAGATTTCCAGAAGCTCCGTGAAAAGCAGCAGATGGAGGAAGATCTGTGTGGATATATGGACTGGATCACTCAGGCTGAAGACATTGATGAATTTGATGAGGACGGGAACAGACGTAAGACCCGGAGATGCCCCTCCCACCTCCACCCCTTTTCTTCAACCATCCACCCTTCCTATTTCTGTGATTTAACCTGTTTATTGTGAAAACGTCATCAAACTTACATTTAAGCGCATTTATCAGAACGTGTTTCCTGGGAATCAAACCCACAACCTTTTGCACTGCTAACGGAAAGCTTTGCCAGTTGAGCTACAGGAACACATCTGTGTTTGTTTGTGGTTGTTTTTTTTAAATACAAACACTAAAATAAAGGTGAATATTAATCATATTAATTTTGATTTTAAAATACTCCAGTACAGACTCAGAGTACATAGAGAACCAGCATCAGCAGGGACAGAAATCAGTTCACACTAGTTCACATTGACTTCACATTTAATCGAGTGCAAATATAGTGTAAAGGAAGTAAACATCTCAGTGCAGCATTGATGTTATTTAAGTTGTTGTACAATTACAAGCATCATCAGGCAGTGAAGCAGTCTGAATATTTTGTTATTCATGAAATCTATTGTTCTGCTTCTTTGTTTTTTCCATTTTCGCTCTCAATCTTTTCATCCCCTCAGGTGTGACCTTGCGCGACTTAGCTGATAAGAAGAGGGGAAAATTCGGCTGGTTCAGCCACTCAAACGAAACCCACGGTACGGCCAATCAGAATGAGTCGCGTGACCCCTTCCTTCCCCTTGCCGTTCTATTTATAGCCCCTCTCAACTTTGTCTGGTCTAATTGTATAATTTACATCTGGGGCTAGAAATCACATCTTGGTTGGACTCATATTAAGTGGTTTGACCCTATTTCAGATGGAGATTGCTTTTCTTTAAAACTGTGTCAGTGTGTGGCCGACATTATTCTTTCTTCTTGTCTTACTTGTGTCTCTCTTTTCTAATAGTCCTTCTCTTTCCTCTTTTCTGCTTCTGGGTTTTCACTTGCTATAGCAAGTCTTCCAGCCAGTGAAACAGCTTCTGAAAACACTGAAAATATAGATGAAGAACATACTGATTGTTGTGCTGCTTGCTGGTAATGCATAAATACACACACACACACACACATACATGCACAGCCACACATATTACATACACAACATCAGAGGTTCTCAACCATGTGAAGTTGGTTGAGAAAAAAGATTTGTGTGAACCAGAAGTTCCAACCGACTTAATTCAGAGTGAAACAGAGAATTTGGGGGCGTGTCTTATTTTTTCCACTGGTAATTGATTGGATCTATAAAAGTAGGTGTTTCAAAGCTCACAGTTACTGACCATTAGAGAGGAGTGGTTAACCTTCCTGGCTCCGCCCAAGCCGTCAAACTGATGTCATCAAAAAATGATCGCTGTTTTAGGGAGGAAGTATGTGTGAGCATTATCAGAAAATGTGTAAGCATTTTCAAGTTTTAAATAAAAGATTACGAGGGCACATGAAAGTAAACGTACATGCACAATAAGTCATTTATAATGAACACTTTAATATTATACACTGGACTTTAATATTATATTTATAGCTATATTTTTAAATATCTTTAACACAGCATCTTAAAAACCTGTCCCTTAATATTGGAAGATGCTAAAAACAGCAAGACACATTATAATTATTGACACCTGACAAGTCAATAATAATAAAATTGACTAAATGGTTTGCTGGCTGTGAGGTTCTAAAGACAACAATCTTGGAACCTAAAAAATACATTAAGAACCTCTGAATTATACACTAAAGCACACTACATTTGTCATCGTGTTGTCCTGTCGAGTCACTAATGGAAGTTATTAGCAGTCATAATGGAGTGTCATCCCATAATTTCTCAGTTTTGGCTCATTATGTTGTTTCTCTTTGTCTTGCGAGTCAGTTCATTACTCCAGAGGTCTCTGGCTGTCTCTGTCTCATTGCTCCAATGGCATCTTTGTCGAGTGCACTTCACAAGAGTGCACTACCAGAGTGCCTACTGCGCTGATTTCTCTGTGCTGTGTTTGTCTGTGAGCTCATTATTGTATTCTTTTGTTTGTTTCTCACTGTTCATTGACCTCAGCGCTCGCATCATGAAGATCCCCTGCTGGTGAGTTTTTGTGAGCGTAGACTTGTGGTTCAGACTCCACCTATTAAACAATGAAATCTTTAATCAACACACACACACACACATAAAATACATAAGATCAATTTTCTTTAAAAACAAAATTGCATAAGCTGGTTAAACTTGTTTTCAGAGAATGTAGTAAATTTTGAATTTGGCATCAGGAAAATATTTTAAGTAAACATAAAGTCTTAAGCAATTTTGCTTTCCAAAGTAACAAAACAAACAACAGGAAATCAAGACAAAAATATTGATTTTTGCTGTGTATTGATGTTATGGATTTAGTGAACAGTGTGTTATGATTTGTTTGTGTGTGTGTGTTTGGCAGTCGTGCGCTGCGTCGCTGGAATCGTTGCATTCGGAGGAACTGTCGCACAGCAGTGAAATCCGTGACGTTTTATTGGTTGGTTCTGATCCTGGTCTTCCTCAACACAGCTCTGAGTGCTTCTGAACACTACAACCAACCGGTGTGGCTCACTGATGTTCAGGGTATGTAGCTGTTGTGGCCTTTAGGAAACCAAGCATAACCTTATTGACATACAGTAACATATGTACTGCCCCAGGCATTGGCCACACTTTTATTTATAGACCTCTGATAGCTGATGTTTTCTCACTGCCCTGAATTAAAGAGGCATGATGTCACCATTGACCTACATGTTGATGACCAAAAAGTTTGGGTTGTGAACATCTATTTTTGCTCTCTCTCTTTCTCTCTCACAGACATTGCCAATAAGGTTCTTCTCTCACTGTTCACAGTGGAGATGTTATTGAAGATGTACAGTTTGGGGTTGCAGGCATATTTCGTGGCGTTTTTCAATCGTTTTGACTGTTTCGTGGTGTGTGGTGGGATTCTGGAGACAGTACTGGTGGAGATGGAGATCATGCCACCTCTGGGCATCTCGGTGTTGCGCTGCGTTCGGCTGCTCCGGATCTTCAAAGTCACACGGTACTCAGGCCTCTTAATAGTTCACAGATTCGCTTTTATGTCATTGCGTTTTGCAATTTTGTTGACAATAAAGTTTTCAATGTCTTCTGTTCTCCTCAGAACAGACTGGAGTTTGCCTTATGATTTGTAGACCACTGTTATTTTTTGGCCCATTTTCTGAGTTATTTTTTTTTCTCTGGTGACTTTATGTGTCATGAATTGTTCCGCACTGTTGATTCTTGCCCCACGTTTCCTCCTCAGCCATTGGACGGCTTTGTCCAATCTGGTGGCGTCGCTGCTGAATTCAATGAAGTCCATTGCATCGCTTTTGCTGTTGCTCTTCCTCTTCCTCATCATCTTCGCTCTGCTTGGCATGCAGCTTTTCGGGGGGAAGTTTAATTTTGACGAGACGCAGACCAAGAGAAGCACCTTTGATACTTTCCCTCAGGCTCTGCTCACCTGCTTTCAGGTAACATGTTTAGCTGATCCCATCAAGAACAATGAAAATATCATATTTTGCAGTTTTTTTAAGTATTAATAATCATAATTGCGTTTATTAGCAAAAAATAAATAGACTTTTTTCAGTTTGATTATGATAGATGCATAAGGAGAATGATTAATAACATCACTTTACCATTGAAAAGAGTGTCTGTACAGTACAGTACACTACATACTGTTTACAAATTAGTGCATTACGAAATCATTTTTTAACCCCACTGTTAAAACATTCCTAACATGTTGTTTTTATATAGTATATTTAGTACAGTAAGTATAAATAAAACAGTTTATTTCAGGTTTGAAAGGTCTTTTCTCTGCAGATTTTAACAGGTGAAGATTGGAATGTTGTGATGTATGATGGAATCATGGCGTACGGCGGCCCTGTTTTCCCCGGAATGATTGTCTGTCTTTACTTTGTGATTCTGTTCATCTGTGGCAACTGTATCCTTTCCATCTGAATTCATGAATTCATTTACATGTATGAAATAATGTTAATTTTTTATTTTTCTTTCTATTTGTTTTTTATACTGTTTGCTCAGTTGATATCAATGTAATACAAGGTTTTGTTGTTCAGAATTTATTGGTTCTTAACTTCTGCTCTCTCAGATATCCTGCTAAACGTCTTCTTGGCTATTGCCGTCGACAACTTAGCAGGAGCCGATGGAGACGACAAAAAGAACGAGTGTGTTTATGTTTCATCTCAAATCATTCCTTTGTTTAACAATAATAAATATAACAACATTTATGATTGACAAAACAGCTCTTACTGGTAATGAGATGCTTTTTAGACCCAGTTTACACTCAGCTAGGAATTTTAGGTTGTAAGAATGTTTGAATTAACTACCAAAAATGTTAAAAATGCTTAAAAAAGTTGTGGGAACATTTAAAACGTCCAGGTTTTTTAGACATTGTAATAGTTTTATTTAAATTTAATGTTTCAAAATGTTCCACTAACAATTTAA